>KZ506677.1:67821-83031 GCA_002844005.1 Limosa lapponica baueri
CAGAGCTTTTTTATTATTATTTTGTGTTGTGTGTGTTTGGTTTCTTTTTTTTTTTTTTTTTTTTCCTGTTTTTTTTTTTTTTTGCACAAAAGTTGTTCTGAGGACACAAAGTTCTCATCCAGAATCAGAAGTCATGGCTTGTGTTACAAAAGTACAGGAGAACTGGCAAGAAACACGGGGCCCATGAGAACAAACTAGCAACACAATGGATTTGCAGTATTTAATCAAGTTCTTGATGATCACAAATCTTGCAACACATTCCAAAACTACTAAAAATGCTATACAGAAACCAGCTGAGCCAATATTTAAAGCCTTTTTAATTTAACAGAACCCATTTTTTATAGTATCCAGGATATGTTTCTGGCTTTCCTACTTGTCACATGATCTCCTGTCCAGATGTGCTGGTGTATATCTAGTAGTGGACCAGCCAAACCACAGCACTTTCCTCCTGCTTGTAGCGCGTTACTGTAATTCAACCATACTTCTCCCAGCTACAGAAGCACTACATTAATATGTGGTATAACAACAATAACACAGGAGGGGATAAAGCTAACCATAGCTTTAACTATGTACCTAAAAATAATAATAATAACAACGGAGTGACCCTATTCAAAGAGGTTAATTTGTGTGCAGAGTATAAAATCCAAATATGCAGTTGTTTTGAAAGCTTCCCCTTTTTCTCACCTGCAACAAAAAGTTTGTGCTGAGGAGATGATTTCCTGCAGCTTTCTTCAGGAAATTAGCCTCCCTCTTTGTTTACATCCCACAGATTGTACCGTGTGCTCTTAGACAAACCCATGGGCAGCCAGCTCAGGTCTCCTGCATTTTTGCAGAGGTTTTTTCTCAGTGGTGGCTGCCATGTAGACTGAGAAGGGAATTCCAGGCTTGTGGGTTAATTATTAGCATGGTTAAGCACTGGCAGCATGCTCAGAATTAGAAAGGAAAGGCCTGAGGGCTGATTCTTCCCTCCTGTTCATGGGATAACCCCACCAGGCTGACTGCGACCTCCCAAGGCAAGGGCCGTATCCACACTCCCCCATGGAAAGTTAGTGGGATTCTTATGAATGGCTCCATTAGGAGCCAGATTGGCTCAATGCCAAAGAAATCAGTGGAGTTGCTTCTGATTTACACAGGGGTAAGCATGAGGGTGTATTAAATCCATAATCCTTGTCCCCACAGCGGCCAGGAACTCAGCAGCTGGATCCTGCAAAGTGCCACAAAAAACCCTCTGGTGTCAAAAAGCATTGAGGACCCTGTGCATGTCAAAAAGCGTTGAGGATGCTGACACAGCGGCACACCAGGCAGCTTAGGAGATGAGGAAAAGTGGCTTCAGCCAACTCTGCCCTAAACAGCAATTTCACTTTGCATGCTTTTGCAGTCTCCATCACCCCATGACTCAACACTTCATCTTGTAGATCATTACTGCGCCTTTGGAAGGTGGAGCGATGTTATTTTACAGAAAAAGAGGTCCACATTCTTCCTGCCTAGCTTTGCACATGTAGCTTAAATCGCAGATAAGTTTAACTGGCATAGATATCCTCTGTAGTCAGTCCTGAAAGGAGGCCACCAAGACTTCAGCTGCCTTCTGAGGGTGACCTTGAGCTACTACACTTATTTATGTCCCTTAATTTAGATAGCCTGACTCTAGCCCAGAAAACATAATGGGCATATTATAAGGGTAGGGAAGTATTTCTCAAGGAAGGTTTAAGTACCTAGTTTCTGCTGAAAGCTGAGGAAATGATGAGTCAAACCCATTTGGGTGATTTTGAAAATCCCAGCGATCATTTCTTTACTTTTGCAGAACTGCCCCCATATCACCTGGTTCTGTCATGGAGATGTCCTTGGCATATTGGGAAGATGAACGGAGGTCCCTGGATGTCACCCTCAACAGTGATCTGTCCTTGCATGAACACAAAAGACATCCAGGGACTCCCACCACCGCTGGGCCCAGAATTCACCCCGGAGTGCCAAAACTCCCATTGCTGCTCCTCAGCCAGTCTAGCATCTCATTGGTTTTGGTGACGTCTCCACTCCAGGTCTTAGCGCTGAAGCTCTCCTGCCATGGATTCGAGCTGCTGCCTACTCACCACTGGAAAAGCTCTGGGTGTCCATTTCCCCACTAATAGAAGTGCTGCCTTATCATCAA
Organism: Limosa lapponica baueri; assembly: GCA_002844005.1. Taxonomy (NCBI): domain Eukaryota; kingdom Metazoa; phylum Chordata; class Aves; order Charadriiformes; family Scolopacidae; genus Limosa; species Limosa lapponica. Next base: position 69,968 of record KZ506677.1, read on the forward strand.
AGGAGAAGGTGAAGCTCTGCAAACCAGGGACCGATGAGTTTCTAAGGCCCATGCACCCCAAAAATACACACCCACTCCCCACAGCACCTGACTGCCTAATTTAACTCATTTTATTGTGGTTTTTTTTATCCCCTTTTCTTATTTCTTCACCTCTAGCTCTTCATCTTTGCTGATTGACCTCCATCAGAAATCCTTAGCTCCTGAGTCCCGATCAGCTCCTGCGTGAGCTCTGATAGGTGCAGATTTATTTCTCTGTTTTCCTGTGAGATCTTCAAAAAAATGTAAAAAGAAAAAAACATATTATATTTTTTGTGAAATCACTGACATTAAAACACCTCCTGGTTCCCATTTATTCCCTTAATAAAACAATCTAAAAAAGTCTTTCACTCACCACACAGCATTAACCTTCAAGCAGGAAGGGGATTGACTGCTTTTATTATTTCAGCAGCGTTTCCTAGCTTGGCTAGGCAGCTAGTGCTAAGAGGGTGTGTGTGTAAATATACATTATAATCACATTACAAATCACTGCCAAACAGAGCAAACAGAGACGAAAGGATGTCTGCAATCAGAAGAGGGACTGTAGACTGGGTTCCTGCAGTTCTGGAGTCAATGGGAAGGTACTTTCCAACTTCAATTTACAACAACCTTTATATAAAGGTGGCACCTTCAAGGTCAATGTGTCTGTGTCCCTGCCATTGTGCCTGCTTAGTTATCCCTATCTGGCTGGTAAGTTATATCCACTTAAGCTGTATTGATAAAGCAAGATTTATTGATGCCTGTATGACAGAATCAACGTGGCCTTGGGAGAGTAAGCTAGGGCCAATTCTACCTTGTGCATTCCCAAATCGAAATTTAAATTCCTAAATTAGAGTCATGAAGTTCATGCCTTCTACGTAGGAGAAAGCCGTAATGTTATCTGGATACAGCCAGGATACTTATTCCCAGAGTCATGAGTGAACACGAACAAAGATCTCCCAGCAACTGCAGCAGTTTTCCTCTTGGTTTCACTCACTTCAGCAAACATGAGATAAAGCACCAGACGTTGCCAGTAAACAATTGTAACTTGCACAAGGAAAAACCCTGCAACTCACTGTACTGAATCTGTTATTTGCTCAGCTCTAGATGCCAGAGAGTAAAATGAAAACAAACACACACACCCCCCAAAAGCACATCAATATCTCCTGTTATCTCATTTGCATGTTTGGTATCTGGGCATTAAACAAACCTGTTGAAGAAAGTTCATAGTGCAAAGAGACATATTCCACCCTACCTTTCTTTTCAGACCAAATGGATTTTTTTATAACTATGGGAGCCACTGGGTTATCCATGAATATGTAATAATTTAAACACAATTTGAACTCACAATAAGTTCATTCCTCAATTCCCACTGCTAAAACCAGACTTTTCTCTGTGCCTAGACATCTTATTCCAGATTTCTTTATGTGGAACCGTGATGCAAATAATAACATACCCATGGAAACACATGCCTCTGCTCTATTTAGGCTTCCTGAAGCCTATTTTAATATTTCAGTTCATCTGAACCATCTGTATTCTCAGCTGGTTCACACTGCACTAGATGAAAACGACAGCTAAGATAGAGATAAGAATAGTTCAGATTTGCAGAGCACATGTGGTTTCAGGTGCCAGTGAAGGTATTTGTCATTGGGAGCCAATGCCATGCTAAAAGACCTCTGCTGCTAATGTGAGAATTACTTCATAGAAATAGCTAAAAACACAGTACTTTCCCCAATGAACTGATGATCCAAAGGCTGGTGTCCACAACAAATGTGCATTATAGACAGTGTAGAGGGAAAAGGGACAGTGGAGGTTACTTTCCGAGAGCCTGAACTTACTTTTAACCATAATTTCTCAAAAGACTAGAACTAAGGCTTTTTTTGCACGGCTGGGGTAAGGGAAAGCTGCCTTTTCTGAGATTTTAGGAGACCTTCAGCTCTGCTTGGCAAAGCAGGGCTGAGAATAATGTCAAAGCAGAGGGGCAGCCAAAGCAGAGGGGCAGCCTGGGAAACAACGTCAGCCAGAGCCTGGATGCTGCTGTCATCTGCAGCTGCTTTGGTGAGATGAGGAGGAGGTTACTTCCAGAGAGAAATTCAAAGAGCTGCCCGTAGATGCTCCAAGATGATTTCTTCAGCTGTGAGTTTTATTAGGATACCGTTTGCCCATAAATCTAGACAAAGTAAGCATTTTATAAAATTGAACTAACAAAGCCACCTCTCACAAATACAGAAATAAACTCTATTTATTTTTCCCCCTTCTCCCTTCTCTTCCACATGCCCACCTCCCTCCCTGCTCCAGCTCTACCCTGGTAGACTGTTCCCGTGCTGGGTGATGCTAAAATCATCTAATAGTACCTATCTGACAGTGAGACACAGATAGCAGTGCCTTCTCCTGGCACAACAGGCCTCTGCAAACAATGCTGCTTTTGTAAATGTTATTTTCATTTCCTATATCCTCAGTCTAAAAAAGGGAAGATGAGCCCTAAAGGTATTTGGAAGACATCAGTCCTTCAGAGGTATTTCCTTATGCAGCCTGAAGGATGGATCCGGTGAGGGTGTGAACGTGTTTCGAAGGAATCGAGGCAAGGACATTACGTAAGGTAGGAAAGAAGATACTCCCACAGGATCCCTGGCTATTCCCCGAAATCGCCAGAGACTGCAGTCAAAGACATCTTTGCAGATGATTTGAGAAACATTTATAAAATCTGACTTGCCCTCTTTTAATCCACTTATTTTTTAACTTTTTTAATATTTTTTTTTTTTTGCCAGTCGCTCAAGCTATTTACATGTTGTGATAAACTGCTCAACCAGCATTTCAAAGTGACCTGCAAAAAGGGAGAGAGCACAGCCGGACCTGCCAGGCCGCAGACAGGCTCCCTGAAGTGCCAAGTCTGCTCTACTCGGTGCGTGGTTCAGACCCAGAAATGAGAAAAAACAAGACCAAGATCCCAGACCTGCCATGGTTTCGACTTCTGCAACCCTTTGCTCTCTGCAAGCTGTGGGGAATTGTGGCTGCAGGCAGTCGACGCTCTGTTTTACCAATCCAGTGCAGTAACCAGCAGCCCTCGCTTGTTTGTTTTCCAGTTTGCTGAAATCCCAGCTGCCCAAATTTCTGAAAGTTCTTTTAAAAGGATTTTGACAAATGCCTTTTGCATGGGAGTCATTTCGTACATTGTGGGCATCATCACATGCAGGAGTATTTTCTTGATTAAGTCTAATCTTTATTAAGCTCACTTACAAAATGATATTCCTTCTTCTTCCCCACATTTCTTTTGCAGTATGATCTCACTTCAGATTACTAATGCAGCCAGATGCATCCTGGATAATTTGGCTTCATGCAAAGTGTCATTTCCCTGCGATCTCTATGTTGATACAGTTCAACATTATCCAATGATTAAAACAGGACCAAATCACATCTCTGCATTTGCGAAGAGCAATTCTGCTCTGAAAGGTCATTATGGACAAAAATGGCTCTATTGTACTCAACAGATCCCCTGCTCTGATTTTGACGACAATGAGGACATTCCCTGTTCCCTTTAGGCATGTGGAGGTGATGCCGGTGAGAGCTGGCTGGAAAACCCTCCCTGGGAGCAACATGGTTTGAGGAACTCAGTCCCATTGACTGTGCAGGATGTACAGAACTTTACTGACACATTGACAGATGCTCCAAATAAAGAGGAATTTTGAAAAGGTGAAATAGAGTTGTCATAGTGGCATGACAGCAAGGGTAGGGGGAGAGGAAGCGAAAACTTAGGAAGTGCTAATATTGTGGTATGGCACAGGCATTCAGTAGGAATCAGAGATTCATGCTATTACATACAGGTGGGCCACAAGCAATTCTGAGCTCACATCTGCAGTGATCTGTGTCTTTTGCCAGAATTTTTACCACTTGCAGCGAACAAAACGGTCGACACCACGGCGAAGTGACTATAGTTTTTAAATGGCTCTTTCTGCCCTCCTCACTGTACATCATGGATTTGCCCGCAGCCAAAAACACGCGTTCTTTTAACTGAATTCAAAGTGGAGAAAGAACCAGCAAAGGTTTAAATTACAAGTGGAAAAAAAGGAGTTTGCGAAGCGAGGCCACTTCTGTGCCTCTGACAACCCGCTCTCCCAAATCCCCCACTCCCTCAAAAAAATGTTCGAGAGTTTTGCTTGCCCCAGACTCTGCAAAGTTCAGCCCTTCTTAATTTAATCACTTAAACTCTGCTTAACTGCAGACTCCAGCATGTTCACAGCTTTCTGTAGATGGTTATCACATCCCCTTTAGCCATTGTTTAGCCAAGCTGCATGCACAACATTCTTTTAATCCTTGTAAAATCAAGGCAAACCAGCTATCATTTTTGAATGTGCAGAGAAATGCATCTTTTCCCGATGCTGTCAGTGGCCCACAACCATTTATTAGCTCTCTTAGCCATCTGTATAAATCCAGTAGAGGGAGGCATTACACAGATGTGGTTCTTCAGTTGAGGAACTATCTTCAGATATTTAGGGTCAATAAAATGAAGCAAGGTCACAAACAACCAATGGTCTGTTTTAATGGCCAGGTTGGTGGGGGAAAGAGAGAAGGTTTGTAAAGGAGGGAGAAACATGCTTCCTGGGATGGCAAATTAATCTCCCAGTGCTCAAGGTGTTTGAGACAGAGATGAAATTTCTTGTACAGGGAGGGCACTTGGGGAAAAATAATCTTTGATTTAGACTTTCCAGAAAATATGTAGAATAAAGCTTTTCCATGAAATCCATGCGTGAAATCCATAGTGTCTCGTGTTGATTTAGCAGATGTAACTCATGTAACTGCACGTTACTTTCCCATCCATTTAATGGCCTTAAAAAAAAAAAGTAAAACACAGCCTTGTTACTCATTGCGCCTGTTCTTCTTTCTGCTCTACCAGTTTAGTTATAGCTGAAGTAGCAGGAAAAGTTGTTATAAGGCAGGACACTTACCCTGCAACATGTAGCTCCCATTGGGAACCCACAGAATCAAGTTCTCATTATGAACTCTATTTTCACCTCCCACATTGTAAGCATTGGGAAAAAAAAAAAAAAAAGAGGGGGGAGGGTTGGCCTGGAAGAATATAGAATTTCTTCCTTAGGAGAAGTGAATTGAAAACTAATTTTCAAGGAAGAGAAGCTTTCTATCAGCAGTACCATTACTTCTTATTATTGGTTTGTATGGCTTTAGCACCTGGACCCTCCATCCGCAATGAGGCTTTGGCTTTCCTGGTTGCTGCAGGCTAACACAGGGGAAAAATCACTCTCTAAACAGGCAAAGCAAAGGAGCGCAGTTTGCTCCCATTTTACGGATGGAGACCTGGTAAAAGGAAATGTTAAGGCACTTGTCCACATTTATGCTGCCAGCAATGGAACCCAGATCTCTTGAGTTTGAGTCCAATGCTTTAACCACAAAACCCTCCTCTCTCCAGTTTCAGTGTTTAATTAATGATGATGATGTCTGCAGCTTCCTCTTATCAAGCCACCCTTTCATCAGTGATGATATTGTGGTTATTCCCCTGCTATGTGTGTGGCTGTCTTCCAGTTAAATTACCAGCTCCTGAAATCATGTTCACAAGCGTAGAATTTACTAATCTTTCCCAAGTCCCTTCTTAAATGTGAAGCCAAAGTCTGCTTTCAGTGCACACTCATTTTATGCTACTGTCTAATATAGAGCAGTAATTGTAAAACTTCCTGGGATACATGGATCAGCTGAGATTTCTGCTATCATCCGTGTTGCCACCTGAAGTGTGAGGTCTGTTCCTTCCTTCCTATCACCAGTTCAGCACTGCAACCTGTTTAATAAAGGACTTTGAACATCTCTTTCCTTCATGCCATTTCTGGTTGAATCGGGAGATAAATATCACCTGGTCCTGAAAGTTTTTTAGGTATGGGGGTTTTAGTTTTTGTTGCCTATTCTGGCAATCCCCTTATTCCGTAGTTCTGTAATATTTATCCCTCTCCTTTATGAGCATCAGGGGAAGAGCTTTGTAGGGATTGTTTGTCACCTCCATCACTTTCTTCTTGTTAGAACAGGACTAGGTTAAGATCATGACACAGGCCTGTCTCAGGGCCAGTTCTAGACTGTTCCATCAGCTTTGCATCAAGCTGAATACACTACATTGCATGTCAGAAACATTATTTTTACTGATGTTGCTTGGAGGTGACCAAAAGATACCTCAATGTATCGTCATAACTGGCTTGGCTTCATTATTCATGTCATCTTGCTTTAATTGTCCTTTTCTTGGATAAAACTGCAATCTGCGGGTCTGGGAAGAACATGCCTCTGTAGCATCTTCTGGTGAAATGAAAAAAAAAAAAAGAGCAAGCTTCATTCCCATGTGTGACACACTGTGCTCATATCAATGCTTTCACTTGTAACTGACATTAATTTCATGTGTATCAGCAAGATATTTTACGTGTTCTGTGATCAAAAAGAATCAGAAGAAAATTTAAAATTATTGAGTGAAGTCTCTATAGCTGCTGTATGAATAAATAAACCAGGCCACGGCTAAAGTCCCGTGGCCAGAGAACATCCCACACTGTCACTGTTCGATTCAACTCCAGAGCAGGGTGGCCACATCCAAACAGTCTGTTGGGAAAGATCCTTGATATGTACCAGTAATCAGCCCTAAACACTACCTCGCACAATGCTAGTTGGCCTGGACAAAAGTAATTCTGGATTATGCACTAAAAATTTGTCAGTGTGGACACTCACATGCCAGGGCTTGTGCCCATTCCCTGGCTCTTTGAAAAGAACTCACATGGTCCCAGCCTCTGGTCCAAGCCTTACATCAGTCTTCATTTATTAGCAAGAACAGGAGAGAGTTGGATGCTTGTGGGGCTCAGCTATGCAAGGTGCTGCTCTGTGGACTGTGTGTGCTATAGGTGCCTCCTTAGGGTAGCACAAAGTGGAGGAGAATGGTCTCCTTTTGTGTCTCCAGCTCCTGCCTCCAATCACCAAGGCTGAAGTCCCTACGGACTGGGGTCAAGGCTTGGAGCCCAAACACATCCCCATCTGGCCTGAAGAAAACTCACTGGGAGATGGCAGAACAGTTGCAAGACATCCTCAGTGCTGTAATCATTAATGACAAATCTAAGCACTGTGAACAGGACTCATCTTACCAAGCTTTTGATGTTGACAATGCAGACATTTCTGTCTTAGAGATTTCTATAATCAAGAGAGGGAAATAGACATTTGTTCCATCACAATTAATTTGAACTGCTTTAAACATTTACTTTAAGATGAAGTCAACCGTACTCTAGAAGTATCTGTTTTATTCTCTGTTGATAGCTAGTCCAGACAATTAGGTCGGATGGAGCCATATGCACATGATCATATGGATTGCTACCCTTGCACATGGCTGAAATGTAGAGTGGAAGCAGCAAAATGTGTGATACCAACAATAAACCAAGGTGGGGCGGAGTGAAGAAAGGGGGCAAGTGGCATCCTATGGAGACATTTGCCCACCAGAGGTGATTTAAAACCATTCTAAGGGCTCCTGGCCAATACACTGGGGCATTCAGTTTTTTCTTTATTATGAAAGTGCTGCCAAATCACCACTAGTATTTTTTTTTCCTGAATTAATGCCATTTAATTATTAGATTCACTGTTTATGAATGGGAAATATTGGCTAAGGTACCTATGGGAAGTATTTGGTTTCTTAAGGTTTCTGGGCTATTTTTTCTTAGCAATTTTATCTTGTAATTTTAAGAAAAAATTTTAGATACTCAGCCTGGCCTTCACTGCTGCCAACACCACCTGGCAGCCTGGTTACATATACAGAAAATCTCATCTGTCATCAGTAAAAAGTCAACCCTGCAGACCATGCTGGGGCAGAATTCCCACCCAAGGCATTAGGAATCCCTCCAGAATAAGAAAGGCAGAACTGAGCTCTTATTTTGTCCAGGTTCATCTCTTCTTGTGTTTTGGTTTTCGTCCCATTTGACAGAAAATAAAATTTGCTGTAGTTGACCATTTGAGCATCAGCTTGTGTCTAGGTCTGAGACTGGCACACACCCAATGTTTCAATCAAAGCCAGAAGACTGAGAGAGACGGAGAGCAAGAACAGCCCTTGTAAAGACCCTGTCATCCAATTTTGCAATGTTCCAGAGAAGGAAAAATTTACTTACTGACCCCTGTGGTTACCAGCTTATACCTTGAAGCATGAAATTTGATTACCTTTCTCCTCTAACTGGTCATCAAATAATCCTACATTTTAAAAAAAATATTTATTCCAACCAGAGTATTTGACTCACTGGTCTTCTACAGAATGAATCCATCAGTCTTGCTTTGTCCTTCATATGGTTTTTGCACTTTCTTTTGCATCTGCTAAAGTCCCAGTTTAATCTTAATGCACTGCTGCTTGGCAGTGCTTATAACACTCGGGCATGCATTAATTGATCTTTGAACATACTCTCTTTCCCCATCTGCTTCACTGATTTGTTCCATTCAATTTCATCCAACACTTCTCGCATCAAATTGTGCTGTAATTTCCTCTGCTGAAGTTCAGCATCCTTCGTGTTTGACTCCTGGGTCTCTCTATAGTTCTAATTACAAACCTGGAGGATTTAGTTGGAATTTTAATGGTAATATAATATTAAGCCTAGAGCCAAAAAAAGTACTCTGTATTTTGGAACTACCATGAACTGAGAGGCAGATCAGGGAGTGGGCTTTAAACACAAATGTGCAAAAAACATTTAAGGAGACTTATCCTTAGCTTAAATTCTTTTCTTTTTTTTCCCTTGACCAACTCATTTTATTAGGGAATATTTAATTTGTTAAATTGAAATGTTCAGACCCTTTAAAGAGAAAAGAGTCCAAAAATGTAGTCCTTATTTCATGCCAAAGTGTTATTCCAGAGTTTGCCACCCATTTGTGTTTCAGTAGAAATACTCGCCTCCCACTCTTTGGCATTGGCTCAAAACTCTTTTTCTCAAAGGAGGTGCTGAAAAAGAATCTGAGTATTAATTTGTCTTTTGTGGGAGGTTTTAGTGTTGTTATAAATCACTATAAATCACAAATCAGGCTTTAAATGGGAGACTTCATAAGCTGCTCTCACTGCATAAGGCTGTGAAAATGAAAAGCTTAAAGCAAATGTTATCTTGATGTGTTGTATTTAAATTGCCTCTAGCAGACTTAGTGGCCTGGTTTTGCCAGTGTCTGACCTTCTCTTCCAAATGGTGAAGGAAAGTGTGGTGGGCATCTTCTCCTACAGTGATGAACATGACTCAAAGCTCCATTTGTCAAAGGGAGCTGCTTCGAGTACCGCGTTCAAATTTGTTGGGCAGACTTTTCCATAGGCATCTCATATCCTTGCAAGCATTATTGGTAACTTACCCAGTGCACAATCCGAATTTGAGATCTTAAGCACCACAACAGCACTTCTTGTTGTGATATCAAATATGTGTGATTCCATACGTGCAGTTCTGAGTGTTTAAAAACCCCAGCCAGAGACCTAGTAATGCCCTATATTTACATGAAATTTTTCATTCTGAGGTATTTTTCTGAGTCTGATACACCAACCATGTGTAGGTAATTATCAGTAATCATCACTAATTGTTTTTACAATTCTTTTTCCATTTTGGCATCAACTTTGAAATGGCAGCTTAACATGAGCTCATCAAAACATAGACTTTGTGAAGACAACATTTCTGAATAGGAGCTGTATAGGGAGTTCAACGAGACAAAGCGTTCCAAGCTGGCCCATGGCCAGAACACCAAAGTCATTGCTAGAAGTCATGGGATCTTTAATGCCCACAAAGTGGTCAGGACCTCCGCTGAGTTTTATGAGTGTAATGTCTCACCCGAAGAAGAACTTCTTCAGCAGCACAGTACCCCATTGTATTGCACTGGACTCGTTCATGTGCAAGGAGAAGAGTACCATTCAGTGAACCGCTCATGCCAACGCGTCCAGCAGACCAGACTGTCTTAGTGCGTCTTCCAACCCAGCAGACCACCTGTCTTGGCTCACCGCATGTGGCTGGATGCCAGTGGAAGATGGCAAAGCTCTCGGCCTTCTCAGATAAAGACATTTTTGGGGCCTCATAGGATTTGTCCAGCTTTACTGAATTTTGTTCATACCTTCGTGCTCTAGCCTGACAGTTTGCAGAGCGGAGGGGAATCCAAACAAGGGCTGGACTGCTCTTCCTTTAGGTCTACAGCAGCTGGGGTTAGTGTCCGAGCCCTCTGGGCGGTCCAATGATAATAAGCTACTGAGAAAATGCACTGAATCAGCATGTGCTGCTGCCTGCGCCAAACTACCGTTGACTGCCTGGGGTCGTACTTCAGGTGATTTAAATATGCTTGAACCACTCGCTCAGCTGAGGGAAGAAAGCTGTGGATATTGCAATTGCTTTCCCACCTTCGCTGAAAGTCTGGTTGCTTGTGCCAATGTGCGGACGCTGCTGTGAGTTTAGTCCAGCAATGTTGAACGGGTACGTTTTCCCTAGGACAAGAAGTGTGTGCCACCCAGCATAGGTTAAAACATGGGCTTTTTGAGTTTCCCCTGCCATTTAGAGCTAGCCACAGGACTCAGATGCTTGCTTCAGCGGCTTTCAAACATTTCTCTGCCCACATCCAACAGCCTTACAGCAGCTCTCTGCAGAAAAGAGGAAGCCAAATTGAACCCTTAGGAATGTGATGAGACTGTAGACTTGTTTTAGGATGTCAAAGCAACTGCAATAATTATGGGACTATCCTAGAGCCACTACCAACAGTTCAACGCACTGTCCCAATATTGCTCAAGTAGCTCATCTACGCACACCATCAGTTGATGGGACTTGGAGTTAAAGTTAGGCCGCTATTTCTGCAAAGGAAAGGGTGAAAGATTACCTCATTATTTAAATAAATCCAACTTTTAAAGCTTCCCTGGGGGTTTAGGCAGAGGTTAGAGGCCTGTGTGTGTAACTGTCTTCAGTGATGTCCAGCCAGAGACAGGTCCCGGGGGCATATATGTTTGAGCAGCTATAATTAAGAACCTAAGGAAATTTCAGGGTAAAAATGGAGGATTTTAGTGAAAGGCCAGTACACGGCAGACATCAAAAACAAACAGAATGGATGCTGGCTTAGTCTGAAAGTGGATTTTAGATATCTAATTCCTGCTGTGGTTGGGATCTAGGCTGACCAAATCCTGTCATCATACAACATGGACTGATCTGGCTCAGCAGGCATCACTTCCAGAGAAGATCTGGAAATCACAGAGAATCGTCTGAATATGAGCTAACCATGATAGAACACAAAGAATAGATTCAGAACTTAGATTTAAATGAGCAAATTGTGAGTAAGAATAGAAAGTGTACTTACTGTGGTACGTGCCATGATAGAAATATTGTGGGCTGTCTTGGACTTCTATGTCTGTGTCTGATCTCCAGCCTTTCACTGTGAAGTAGAAAAAGATGCAGAAATTTCAAGAAAGAACCATGAGGATTGTTCAAGTATCAGGTCAGGAGAATGGTTTCAGGATCAGGACCTCTCACAGTGCCATACCTATGAAGGACAAGATTATAGGTCATTTCACAACAGTCAATTAGTGCCCATGTGGAGAAGGGAAGTTTGATAGCAGAGAATTCACCAGTGTAACCAGCAAAATATTACATTAAACAATGACTGGGAGCAAAAGGTATACAAGTCAGATAAAACAGAACATGAGAGAAAAGTATGACATGTAATTAGCTTTTAAGACCTGTGATGGAACTTCTTCACCGGAAAATCTGAATATTTGGGTATTTTTTTCCCCTGAAAAATCCCTATCTCAAATGCAAATCTGAAATAGAAAGAGGATAAAAAACCCAAGAGATACTGTAGGCTGTAGAGAAAATTGCAAAAATTTCCATGTCTCCAAAATCCATGGAAGAGTGAAGGTTTGCATTTTCCTCTGTTGGATGACCATGTAGAAGTTATGCTGCAGGATTAAAGTATGAAAAACAGGATCTGCCTAAGGCACACTGTCAATAGAGAGCCAATGGTTTGATAACAGGGCCAAAATTATGTTTTTGTAGCATCAACTGAACATCTATGCTGCGGGTTATCCATTTATTGCAGTTTTTTGAAAGTAAACTTGTTAGTTTGTGGGAGGGAGAGGATAGGGGATGGAGAGAAGAAGGGAGGAAGGGAAGTAAAGTATTGTTGATTTTAATTTTTACTATGGTTTGTTAATTTTGGCATGTGGGAGGTGGAATAGCTCCTGGCTTTTCTTTTATTGTGATTACGCTCTTTAATGTTGGCAAACACACCTGGAGCTGACAATAGGCATTTTTCAGTAGCACATTGTTATGAAAAACTAAAAATAAAATAATGGAGCTAAACACAAAACTGAGTGTGTGGTTATCTTAAAGTGACACCCTAAGGCCTTATTGTTGTACTTTCAAACTGTTTAAGCCTGTCACCCTGGCAACAAATAGATAAAAGAACAAAGATATATATATTTACCTCTTGGGAATGAGGAAAGCATTTGTAGGGCTAATTCCTGTGGTCTTTCTGCAGGTAGAAGTCCTGATCAGTTTTTCTCTGAGTACTTTCTAAGACATCAGGGTTTAGCCAGCCATTATATCCTGATTCTGTTTTTCCTTCTACCACTTAAACAAAAAGTAAAAATAAATGCCTATGGAATTATGATTGCCTGAAATAATGTACAGGAAGTAAGAGTGCAAAATAAGGAATGCTTTCGGGTGATAAATGTGTTCTTGAATAGTACATATCAACTAATACTGACATACATTACACATTCAGAGACACAACACTGAAGCTACTGTTTTTAATTCCATGAACTTATGTCTTTATAAAAAGTATTTGTATAATAGTTGTCTATACTTTTATTCATATATTCATGCACAGGCTAACATACACAAGCATGCACATTAATAAAATGTCATTCCTTGGAGGCAAAGGCCTCTTTGCTTAAGGATTTTCAAAGGTAAGATATTCATAGTGTTTAACCCATAGACAGATTCAAAAAAAATTTCAAAGAACACATTGTTTTTTGCACTGGTTTGTTAAAATCTATGGGTCTCAGTTGGTTATTTCATGGTAGTAATTCAAAAAGCAAGGCAAAACTAAGG
>KZ506677.1:112769-134045 GCA_002844005.1 Limosa lapponica baueri
CATCTGCACAGGAGATAAGGAGTACATGCATTCCCTCTTCCAGTGCTGAATTAGATTCATTTAGCAAACTTGCAATTTGATCTAAATGTGGGATCAGCCCCTAAAGTAACAAATTCTAAGAAAACCCTATGAGATGTGTTGATCAAAGGCGGATCTGTACTCTTATCTTAGCACCAGTAACCTGAAACAGTGTTGAAGCAGTGGTGCTTCAAGGTTGTGGGGACCTTGTTTCTCCACTTTCTAATGCTGTTGATATTCCTTACAACTGTACCATGATCTGCTGATAGATAAATAGCCCCAGGGCCATACTCTGCCATCAATTACACATATAAGTTTAAAAAAAATGTGCTAGCAAATCAGACAGGTCAAATTTAGTCAAGAATCAATGGGACTGAGAGTAGAATTTGGCTTAGAGATATAAGTGAAACATTTCACAGGATTCATTATTCCTACAGAAGGAATGTGTGTTTTCATGGGTTTGAGACAATTTCAGTTACATTTTTCTCATGATGTGGAAATGCAGGAAGGCTTATCTCTCTTTGATAGTTCGGCTGTATCTTCTATAGATTAAAAAACCCCTGTGATCTGCTGCTGATAGTCTTCCCTCATTATAACAGAATCTCCTGCCCACCTGGAGTATACTTAACTATGATATATGATGATGCTAATTTTATTTCACATGAGAAATAGGATGTACTATCTGTTTCTTCTGGAAGAAATAATGAGGCTGGCAGGTGGAAAATCTTGAGCTGTTGTTCAGTGGTTATAAGGCAGGTAAAAAGAGAGTCAGGAACTCTAATTTTAATTCCTGGCTGTCTAATTGATTTGGTTGTATGGACTTGAGTATCTCCATTGCAGCCAGAGTCCTCAAGCCACTAAAAGCTTTGTCTGAATGAGAATTGCTATTTGCTTCATAATTTCACTGTCTCCCAAATTCTCCTTCCCGAATACAGTAAGGATAATTCTTCCCTCCCACTGGCATGGCAATTCTTAACTCCATGTTTGCAAAACTCATTACAAGCTTTGGATGAAAGGTGTCAGAGAAGCGCAAAACAGATTTGACACTTTTTTTATATAGAGGGCTTTCGAGGTTTCCTGTGATTGTCCACATTTTTGGAGATTAGTCAGCTTTTCAAAAGGATTATGCAAAGCGAAAGCCTGCAATAGCAGGAGGTTGGGATCAGTGACCCAGAAGGTCCTTCCAGTCCTGAAGGCTGAAGGCTTTTCCAAGTCATAGTAAAGACGTTAAAGACTACGTGTGTGGTCTGAACTTAATACCTTCAATACACACTCCCCACTGAAAATTTTTGTGGCATCCATTTAATGGGGTGGTAGCAGGGGAGGGATAGGGCCTCTGTGTAAAGGTAAGAGAAAGCACTTGCCACAACAACGATGGAGAGCACCATCCAAGCTAGCTGATGGTTCAGGAAACTGAAGGGGTCAAGAAGCACCTCAACAGACACAAACAGCCTCATCCCTCCGGCCTCGAGATCGCACCTCTGGAAGAATTGCTTGTGTTACCAACCGCCTATTCAATCCTGGACCTCCCTTCTGAAACTCAACAGCTAGTAGCAGTTATGATGGTGGTTTTGTGGTGTAGACACCTGTCCATATGAAACTAATCTGGGACCACCAAGCTCAATTTTCTGTGGCAATTTACCAGCTTACCATATGGTAACAATTTTTGACAGCCACCATCTTGGGCTGGATCAAAATTAGTGATCCAGTGATGGAAGATGCTTTGGTCATGCTCTTAGCCAAGCCCATACTTTACCTATCTGGAAAGTAGGGAGCAGTGTTGCTTCCCAGTGTTAGGGCAGGTATGTGTTAGAGATTAATTTAGACAGTCTCATACCCCCTCACCTCCAAGCCTATTCCATCTGAGAAAACCAACAGTTTCTAACATTCAAATGTGCTTTGCCAGCCAAAATGTCAACCGCATGCCACCTCCGAGAAGGCCACAATTCAGTGGTTGCACATCAGACCAATGGGTCTATATTTATAAAGTGCTTTGATATCCCAGATGAAAGGACAGTATATAAATGCCCCATTCATTTAGGTTACATACAGTAGCAGCAAACAGAAAAATCATTACCCACAGGATTAGAAAGGCGTATTCCTGTTTATTAATTGAAGACCACATAAAGAATGCTTGGTTAAAGTGTTCCTTTTGGAGTGGACATTTCAGTGCTGGGCCAGCGAATGAAAATAATCCTGAAAATTTGCATGGGCAAACAGCATAAACATCAGCTTTGCACAACTCAAAACAAAATTCTTCTTAAAAATGCAGTGAAAAAAATTTTATATGGGACTGTCCTTGTTCTCTACACACCAACGGGAAGTGAGGCAATCAGTCCTTTGCCAGGTCAGAACTACAGTGAAATTATTATCCTAGCAAAAAATTATTTAAGTTACAAAAAGCATAATTTCTACATGGTGAGCATCAGCTACTCTGCAACTTAGCATGTGTCATGCTAAACCACCTATGGGTTCACTGTACATCTATGTTTCTTCTCTTTTATGCGTATAACTGAGTCTTTGGATTTCTAGACCTGTATTCCTCACTTCTTTCTCAGTGTATCTCTGAGATACACGACCCTCTTGGTTCATTTGGAAAGCTATGTTAAATAAAACCTTTTCTGTCTGTCATCTCAGTATTCAAGTGCTGAGTAGATACCCGTTCACAGTCACTGGGAGCACGCAGTGTCTTTCATATATCATAACCGTAAAAACAAATAAATTACAAAGCAGAAAGGAGATAAGGCACAGGTTTAGGCTGCCTTTTGAAGATTTATTAAAACAAACTGATATTTCTTATAATGTGCATGTAACCAGAATACATAATTGACAATGATAATCATTAACAGGTACTAATGTTATTTCAGAACAGAGGATGGAATGAGGCAGACTAAACCTCCGTGCATGCAGTAGAGGAAATCCAAACTGCGATAATTAAATGCAAATAAAGCCTGGGGGCAAAAATTCCTGGTCTCTCTAAGATAAGAGAAATGTATTTCTACCATCTATACTTCATTTATTTCTCTTGAAGACTCTAATTTGTTTTTAAGCTAATAGATCAAACATTCTTGTCACAGTTCGTACAACTGTCTCAAATATGTGAGAAGTACCCGCCAGGCGAGGACCACCAGCAATTTTTATGATTTCTTTACACTACAAATATTTGGCAGAACTGAAATCACCCAATAAAATAAACCTGCGGATTCATCTGCAGTTTTAGACTCTCTCCAAGTATTTTTTGGACTCCTTCCCAAAATAACTGATGCTCATGATATTCCAATATCAAATGAAAATATGTCCTAATTTTCATGTCTCACTACCACCATCTGTTATTAAAGAGAAAGTCATCATTTTTCCTAGCAGGCCAGGTGGCTTGGAGACACCCATGTGGCCATAAGCGAAGCTCTGGTCCAGCAGCGCTTCTGGTCCCTCATGCTTTTGGATTGGCAGGATTCGGACATAATGCAAAGGCAGAACCATGGAATAGTGGTGGTGGAATACCGTTTCTTTCAGTACCAGCATCATCTGCCAGCTGGTACCCAAAGAGTTGGCAGCACTGCAACATGGGTGTCCCCATCTCTCCAGGGGAGAGGAAATTTGAATTTAATTATGTGCAAGAATGGCTTTAGGGAAAGGTTCAGGATCCACTTTGGAAATGCCTTAAGCAAAAGAAAGAGATAAAAAAATGCCATGTTTGAAAAGTCTGTCCAGCTCTAGTGACATCGCAGAGGTCTTCAATGAAAGCCACTCTGCAGTACACAAATATTGCAGTCACTTTTGTGAGGTTCAGATCAGCTGGTACTTCAAAAAGTCAATAGCTGAGCTTTATAGACGTTCAGCTTTTCTTAATATTGCATCCATGCATTAAGTATAAGAGTAAAGTCTTTCTTCTCCAAACCAAGGACCAACTAATTTATAAACCACCCCAACCTTCTGCCTCTGCCGTTGCCTTTGACAACCAAACCACAGCACCATTTATTCACCCCACCAAGGCATCCCAGAGATCCTCTCTCAAACAGTTGACACTGCTCTTCCCCGTTTCTGCAGATATTTTTCTCTCCACTGGTCTCAAGCTGTACAGTTTTAGCAAGTGCTACTTGCAGTATGTTTTATAAATCCTACAAACCACTCTAAAATCTGGTGCACAGTGTCAATTTTACATGTTTTCCAGCAGAAAGGAGCATGGCTTTTGTTTTCACCAGCCTCCTGGCTGTACAGTGCTTTGTAGGTATTAATTTTTAGGGTTATCACCCACTCTGATTTTGGTAAAGCACCCTAATTTTACGAGGTTTCTCTCACACCTTGTTAGACTAGTTGGCAGGATGGCTAATATTGCCTAGATGGCAGAAGAAAATCCTCTTTAGTAGTGCAATGCTGAATTAAAACATTGCTGTTTCCCATGGATTGAAATGGTATCCTTTTTAATATAGCAGTGTAACTCTCAAGCATTGACATCAAATCAAGAGAATGGGCAAGTAGAGCCACTCAGAAATTTCCCATTTTGCTTGTTTTTTTTCAATTCCAAATTTGTTCTGTACAAAGACAGTGTTGCCCCTAGGAAAAGCTTGATTTTCCTGAAATGTTTCCATTTTCCCTCAGGATAACTGAAGAAAAGCATTTAACTTTGGGTCAATGTGATCTGAAAATTGTTCGGGTCAGTTCTAAGCAAAATAAAACTATTGTAGGTCAAGCCAACCTGACATGAATCTGCTTTACTGGAGTTACACGTACATGTTGAGATCTGCATATCTGGTGTGAAGCAATGGAGATTCACTCCAACAAGGAAGCCCAGCCAGCAAGAAAACAACCAGAAGAAAACAACTTCCACAAGGTGAATGAAGAACAACTGTAAATACAGCTTAGTGTTGAAACAGCCCAAACAAACAAAATATTTCAAAATATTTCCCACATTCACAATAAGAGATTTTTCTACAAGTATCTCATGCTAAAAAGAGTTTCCAACAGTTCAGTTTGAGATCCAAATTAAAGATGAAAATGAATGTTTAAAGGCAGCACACAAATCCAGATCCTTGTTCTAGTGACACGTCTGCTTAGAGCCATAAAACTATTTTGTTAACTGGCAGGGAATACTGGATCACGGTGGGATTTCCTGTCTTTTATAATCCCATATATATTAGATGATATCGTACACTATCATTCCCATTCCACAGAAAACTGGGACCACATGAGCACTGCTACATGGGCAATATGGAAAACAGTGCAAGGACATTAGAGGGTCTCTAGCTATTAAAAATAAAAATCTGTCAAGAAAAACTCCCTTTGAGGTAAGCTGTCTTCCAGGACAAGACCACAAAGGCACCACATGAAACTATTAAGTGGAAGATTCAAAAAAAAAAACCAGCCCCAACTACATGGTTCTTCACAAAACGTGTGGTGAATCTGTGGGGCTTGTGCTACAAGATGTTGTACAAAAGAAATGTGTGCATGAGCTCAAAAAGTGATCAGATATTGGCAGCCTGTGTAGACAGGGGATGAAGAAGAGGGGGGATATTTTCTGAAGCCAGGGTGTTCTTCATGATCCTCTTTGGCTGAACAAAGGTCCCTTCAGAGAGGGAAAAAGCTGTATGTGACCCCCTGTTTCTCTAGATCTGCCCAGTCTCACCATGTCTGCCCTGTTCCTGACCCAGGCCACTGGCAGCCCATTGAATCTTCCATGCTCTCTTTCTGGGACACATTTCAGCTGTAATGCTTAGTCTTTTATTGTAGATCTGTAGATGACTATAGGGGTCTGGGAGATGGGATGTGTTGTGGCCTGGGTAGCAAATGTTCCCCAGAGACATCTGAACTTAGCACCAGTATACATATGCCTGCAATATGGAAGACTGGAAATGATGACCAAAATGGTCTCTTCTAAATTTATATTTCTACTCTCATGACCCACAAATGCAATATCATTCACAGAAGTCTACATCAGGCCTTGCTGTAAAAGGGCCCTTCCCAAGCCTGGCTAAATGCTGAAGGAGCTACTTCTTGGGGGCTGCTGTTCTTCAGGAAAGAGTCTCTCTGTCCCTCATCCACTATCTACAAAAGCTGTCCATGTTCTCCTCTCAATATGACTAGAATAATATATAACAGGAGTTTGATTCTCCACTGTATGGTAGAGGAAAATCTCAGACACAAAAGAGTAGTGCAGAAACACGTAAAGAGCTGAGGAAAGCTGAAAGGGTCAACATTAGCTGAGTTTCCTGCAGGTCCAGTGCAAAGCAGCCTACTCATTCAGTCAAGACAACCTCCCAGTTATTCTACTTAAGATTCTGAAGAACATTATTTCAGTGCCAGCACCAAGACAGCCTGTTCTCCACACTTCAGGAATCGCAGATGGAGACGCCTCCACCAAATGCCCACCTGGACTAGCTCTGTGAAGACTGATCTCCTGCAGATTGAACTGAATAGACAAAACCTGGTAAGCGGGAGCTGTGTTAAATCTCATATCCTCTACAAGGATCCTGTAACCCACTCACCATTGGGTTAAGCTCCTATTGAACATGAGCAGAGCTCCTTACATGTTGTGCAACACAATGGAAAATTGAGACCATACCATAGATGAGGACATACAAGTTACGTGGTTTGCCTGAGGCCACACAGTGAGTCAGCGGCTAAATTATAAACTTGGGAGTCCCTGGCTCCAAGTCACTTATTCAATCTATGCTGCCTCTAAGGCATATTACATTGGGGGTATTGTATGGAAATGACATTAACTTTAAAGAGCAGTGTACAGTAGAAGTAAGCAAAATAAGTGGGCTTTATTGTGGGATAATTTTTTTTTCTAAAAAAGCATGAAAAAAAGTGACATGAGCAGTTTTGCAAGCATACAGTGTAAATTAATTTTGCACAATTTGATTTCGAAACCTCCCTCCTGGATTAAAAACCTAAACACCAAGTTTCAGGCCATAATGGACCCCTCTTTTCCACTCTTCTTTTTTTCTTCTCTTTTTTTTTTCTTTTTCTGGCAATTCTGTTAACCCCCGAAAATAAAGGTTTAATATGGAAATGCTGACAGCTCCTTAAGCAGAGCATCGCATTTGCAACACTGTAATTATGCCTACTTCAAAATGCTCCAAAGAAAACAAGATTTTCTTGTTCAAACAAATCTTGAATGGTTTTAGCCCCAGAATTAAATCATTCAGACCAAAAAGGACTGTGTTAAGCATGTTGAACTAGGGCTGTACCAAGGAGATGTGGAAAGAGATAAATGCAAACTGATTTTACAATATTTACGTAATTAGATCCACATCTCTGCTTTTCTCTCTTGAATGAGTAAAGACCAGATTAACCTTATTATTATTATGTTTATTTGATTGACTTAGGAATTCCATCTGGATTAAAGAGAGTCTAGATGTCTTTCTCCATGCGCACCCAGCGTGAAGCCAATCAACATGCCTCTCTAAGTAACAAATTTGTTTTATGTCATCTATCAGCAAGATACTGTAATATTGGATATAGCTTTAGTTCAATGGATGACTGCTCCTTAAAGACCACGCAGCTTAGAGGTTTTCATCCTGCATTTTTATGTCCCCACAGAAAATTACTTGTCAGATTTTCCACTCTTGTGAAGACGGTTGTAAGCAAATGTGTGGTGCAGAAAGTGTGCATGGCACATTTAAATGAGAATGCAATCAATATCCCAGCAACTGCTTTTTTTCGTGGAGGATGTTTGCTTATTTTGCAAGACTTTCCTGCATCCCATTTCTGCGCTGTAAAACAAAGGCAATGGTGTGTGTAGGTACAGGATTCCTATGGCGATGATCAGAGAGCAAGAGAAAAGGGAATGATTTCTTCCACCGCTCATAATGTGTGATTTTGATTGTTACGATTGCTTCATGCAAATAATCCTTCCTAACAATATGCACTATATCCCCATTTACCACAAGTAATGCTGCAAATGAATTGTTAGTTTCTTTAAGAAACAATTCTACCAGTTAATTAAAAAACACTGTCAGGAACCTTCTCCTGGTAGTTACCCTCATATTCTGGAGAAGAAGGATAATACAGTGAGCTGAAGCTGGGACAAGTTGGATTTATTTCACAGCTTTACGTAACAAAGCCATACAGTCTATCTTTACCATCTTCAAACTGGACAACAAAAATATTCTCTTTTTCTCCCATTTTTATCGGTCTTGTTCACTCAGGTTGCCATCATTTCCGGGCAAAGTCTTCTGACTACATGCAAGTGTAACACCCAGTTCAGACTGCTCAGTGCTTCTCACACACATGCAATTAAACCAAAGAGAACATAGAATCATAGAATGGTTTGGGTTGGAAAGGACCTTAAAGATCACCGAGTTCCTATGGCCATGGGCAGGGACACCTCCCACTGGACCAGGTTGCTCAAAGCCACATCCAGCCTGGTCTTGAACACCTCCAGGGATGGGGCATCCACAGCTTCTCCGGGCAACCTGTTCCAGTGTCTCACCACCCTCACAGTAAAGAATTTCTTCCTAATACCTAATCTAAATCTCCCCTCTTTCAGTTTAAAACTATTACCCGTCGTCCTACCACTACATTCCCTGGTAAAGAGGGAATCCCGTCTCTCCTGTAGCCCCCTTTAGGTACTGGAAGGGGCTCTAAGGTCTCCCTGGAGCCTTCTCTTCTCTAGGCTGAACAACCCCAACTCTCAGCCTGACCTCAAAGGAGAGGTGCTCCAGTCCTCTGAGCATCTTCATGACCTCCTCTGGACCCGCTCCAACAGGTCCATGTCTTTACTGTGCTGAGGGCTTAAGCTGGACACAGCACTCCAGGTGGGGTCTCCCCAGAGCAGAGCAGAGGGGCAGAATCCCCTCCCTCGCCCTGCTGGCCACGCTGCTTTGTTTGCAGCCCAGGATGCGGTTGGCTTTCCGGGCTGCGAGCACACATTGTCGCCTCATGTTGAGCTTCTCATCAACCAACACCCCCAAGTCCTTCTCCTCAGAATCCAACCAAGAACATTTCCATCATTAAAGTGGCCATTTTGTAACTGTAAGTGGGTGTCTTGTGAATGTTTCTATTTTATCTATTTCCCATTTCTTGCTCTACTAGGCGTACAGGAATTTGCCATCAGGCTGCAATCCGAAACAGTTAAGTTACATGAGACTCTGCATGTTATCTCATTTGGAGGCTCCCTTTACCACACAGACTCGCTTTTGACTTCCTCTCGTGCATTATCACAACAGACTCCAGCTCACGCGCCTTGCCTTTCTGTTGGGAAAATATTGTGTAACCTACAACACTCACCCAGCAACTCTTCCCCCACAGGGAAGGAAGCCTCCAGCCAAACGAAAGCTTTGATATTAAGAGCAGAGCAATGTGCAAACCCATAATAATGCACTTGGACTGCAGCTCTCCTTTAGGAAAACAACACAACAAAACACTCCTAATTAAGCTATTGGCGTGGAGGAGGTACCAAGTCCAAAAAGATTTTGCCTCCATATGGAATTTATATGGAATGCAACATGCAATAAAACACCAGCACACCCAGATGTGGATGTTCTCCAGCTGTCTGTCTGCCACTTTGATGGCAAGCTACAAAGACCCTTCCCTACACAGTCATCTCTGCGGGAAGCAAGAGGTGACTCCTCTGCACTCACGTATCATATAAAGTAGTGGAAGGGAAATTTTAGAAAGAGAACATGTAAGTTTACAGATGTAAGCGTTGCACTCGGCTTTTATGTTCCGTGTGTTCAGAACAGTGGGCTCTTAGTGTCGGATGCCTCCCAAACTCAGTGATGGGTCACACAGTGCCAAGGGAAACGCTTGGGAAGCACGGCCTCCGGCCCCCCAGGGTTTCTGCTTGGAGCTGTTGATGCAGATGTTATTTTTCCCTGCAGCTGTTGGGGGCAGTAGACAATCAATCCTGGGTTTCTGTAACCTGTATGACCTGGGTGTGGATCATATACAGGCTATATACATGCCCTGCTGCCGAACAGATTTGCAAGCCACATGGAATGTCTGAGAATATAGGGAAAAAATAAGTCCTGCTTTGAGAAATGGGTATTTTGGTGGTCTTTGAGATATGGACTACTGCGCTCCTGATCAGAGCCAAATTCTGCTATCTTAAATTGCAGTATCATTCACTCAATGCCAATTGATTTTGGCCAGAATTTTCCCATTTTCAAGCCATGAATACACTTATTTTAGCATTAGCTGCTGAATTTTCAATTGAGTTCCAGGAAATGTGTTTTTAAGTCCCAGGGTCAGGAACACAGATCTGCTTTGGACACAGGCAGGAAGAAGATTGCAGGCAGAGAAGCAAGACAAAATCTGGGAGGTTATTCTCACACTAATGGTTACCAAAAATTTATTTTTTTTACCCCAAAAACCCACCCAACACCTGTAAGGTGTGCTGGGCACCATTACTAGATAGGCATGTACTGAAGTGCATGGTGTAAGAAGGCCACAAGCACTGATGTGCAGCAGGAGCAAGGAGCTGGGTTCAATCCATGCACCAGCCATTAATTATTTCACATTTTAGGACACTTTAGGATTCTCTGGTCTGCACTGACATCTGTGATCAACTGTAAAATAATTTTGAAGCCCTAAAGCAGAGGAGCCCGTCTCATCCTCATCCTCAGACCCCAGAAATGAAGAGCTTTGTCTACACTATGCACAGTAATAAAAGGGGAGGGTGGCAATATCCTAGAGGACAGCTGAGCCCAAAATCTGAAGGCGTCAGAAAAAGCGGCTTCTCTTGCAGACAGCAGCACCTCAATCAGACTAAAATCCTTGGAGACAGATGGGGTGAGCCCTGTGCCCCGCAGTGCCCTGTGACAGCAGTTTGGCCACCACCTCAGCGATGCTGTGGAGCTCCTAATCACAGTCAAGCTGGACCCCTCTGAAGGGGGTCTGGAAGTTACCTCTACCCTCCAGGTCTCTAGCATTAGAAAACTGCTTGATTTATCCCTTTTCTGCCCTTCTCCCTCTCTTCTTTTGCTAATGAGTGAGAGGCACCTTTCCATAAAAACAGCACAGCATAGACAACTTGTGGCTTGCTTAGGTGAGATGAGTTCAAGATCTCAGACCACCCCTGAGACCTCTGATAGTCCACTCAGGTCCTAGTTGGTCACTGGTCACTGAGGTTGGTCATTGGTCACTGTCCTGAGGGTGCTGCTGTCTATTTATGATGTTTCAGGTGCTTCTTCTAAAAAACAGTGAGCTTAATGCAATGAAAAGCAGAGATTTGCAGTGTAGCTGCTCGTACCTGAGCTAGCAGTCTAGGCTTAGAGTCAGTGGGGAGAAATAGGCACATTCAGGATACATTTCCTAAAAGAAATGGCTAAAATAACTCAGGTTTTGTGTCGTTTTCATGTTTTGTAGGAAGCATGAACTGTGTGTGCCTCAGCTTGACCTTCTACACTCATCTCTGTTCAAAAGGTCAGGGATGGGATTTTTTTTTTTCTCTAGGCTATGCTTATTCTGAAAAGTGGGTGCTCTGCAGCATACTGGTCCCCCACCTTGTCATACTGGGGACCTGCCAGAACAGCCCCAGCTGCCTTCTGGGCTGGGTTGGGACAGGGAGGTAACTGGTGCGCACCAGGGTCTTTCCCCGTATGGGACCGCGCCGTGGTCAGGTAATTGTAGATGTCTGGTACAACAGGTGCCAGAATGCTACTTCAATAAAATCATCGCTTTTAATAAGAATACAAATAAGGAGGAATGCCCAGTAGCTAAAAGGCTAGGCCTTGATCCTGAAAATACATGCTCGCATGAGTAATTATATGCACTTAACAGTTCTCCTACAGTGCTCTGAGAACTTCGGTACAGGCTGCTCCAGTTCCCATGGGCTGTGGTGGGGACAGGACGTCCCGAGCTCCAGGTCTGATTTCACCATGTATGAAGTGACTCGTGTTTCTGACTGGCATCAGACCCCCAACCAGAGAGCTGTGCCTTAGATATACTCCTTTTCCAGTAGCAAAAATGGAGTTTGGTGTGGGGGGAAGTGCCTCTATCAGGATTTTATTAGTTAACGGGATATGGTTCAAGATTTTCGTACCCTGCAGCTTCCCAGCTTCCATTGACCTGTGTGATGCTGTGAGTTTCAGCTGTTTCTCAGGAGATTTAACAGGGATTAGTGGTTCCCATGTTGGAGCTATAAACACAGTCCTGCCAATCACCGCCAGGAGAATGATACAAGGTCCTACTCACTTTCCTCTTAGATTTCACATTCTCCTTCGGAATATTTTTCGTTTTTGAAAGTTCATCCAGGGATAACTGGATAGGGGATTATTTTAACAACTGAGCTCCAATACTGGACCATTTACATTACTTGTTTCTAACTGGTCTCCTTGTTTACAACATACTGAAATGGTTAATCAAAATTAGTAACGTATGATATACCCAGGTGTTTCATACTGTGGCTGTATTTTTTCTTCTTGGAATTATTAGGTTACTACAAACAGTATTGAAATAGTTTAATATCTGCATCAGAGAACTTCCAGGAAAAAAGAAATTTGACTGAAGGAAAATATTCTAACAAAGGTTTTCCTGTAGGGGCAGTTGCACTCTGACACTAACACAGCTCCTTCCTTATAACTTAACATTTTTAATGATGGGTTTGTGAGCAGAGCTATGAAAAGCTCCAGCCTGGAGAGCTAGTATTGCAGTGAAGCTCACACGGGTGGTTTCTCTGTTCTACCCTAGAGGTAGCTGCATTTCCACTCTGTGACTAAGTGGATGACACATACTTGGGGCTCCATGGGTTTATTTTTTACTCTTACAATGTCGGAGCAATTCCCCACCCTGCAGTGGAGGTGGCACAGAGTACAGGAGAGTAAGTGGCTCTCAGTGTGTAAAGGACTTTTTGCTACAGTTGGTGAACACATATCAATTTATTTGGATATATGTTGCAGCTTGGTCCCTCTGTTTCTCTCCTACGGGTCAAAACAGACTTGGGTGCGGTTTAGCTAAATGGGACATTTTCCTAATTCTTCCTCAATCCCCAGGACTGTGAGGAGACCGATGAGGGAATGTGAGAGCTATTTATAAACTCAATGTTCGCTTCCTCTTACTCTCACAGCTTGCTTAACAATCAGCAATTGAAAGCAAAACAAAAAAAATAAAACAAAAAACTCTTAGATAACACAGTGTCCGAGGTGCATTTGTAGAGGTGGAGGATTTGATTTCATGGATCCCACCTCCTTATGATGGATCCCACCTCCTCCTGCCACCTCCCACCTCCCACTTTCCTTATGCCTCAGGTTGCCGGATGGTTGGGAGCAACCCAGATGGGCTCCAGTGCGAGAGGACAACCTATCCACGAGGAATAACACTGCCGGCCAAGTGTACAACCAGTTCTACCGCTAATTAGGGCCCGGAGCAGAAACGATCACATGTTTTCATTACAAAAAGCAGGAACTCCTGGCTTGTACCACTCTCAGCTCTGCCGACTGACAGAGAATTCCTCTGGAGAGGCAGCTCATAGCAGCCGCATTCTTGCACACACATCTTATCCATCTTATAATCGATACCAAGAACAAGTCACCAGTTCAAATAATTTCATTTCCATTTCCAAAGCACCACCCGCCCAGCATGAAGCGTTTATCAAGAACAGCAGCCAGTGACCCCTGTGCTCACACCGTGCTTACGATCCCAGCCAGGCCTTCCACAGCATCCCTACCCATGGGGCTAGCAGCTCTCACCAGTGAGGGATGGGTGCCCTTGAGTGAGTACATATGGGACACATTTCCAGCTTCCTGCATCTCCCTTTATATCTCAGCCCGCCCCCAAGGTTCACACACATGTCATCATGCTGCTGAATGGGTGACTGCAATGACCACATGCTTTTAAGACCTTTCAGCAATCTAGCACAAATCATTTCAGGAAAAGTCTTGATATTTAGTAATCTTTTTCCTTGTTTAGTCCCACCTGAGGGACTAAACCTACAGTGTTTCTAAGTCCTTCTTCAGCAAATACACATTTCCAAAAGTGACTGCCTATCAATTTCAATTTATGCCAGGGAATTAATTGACACATACATTACAGGGGTCAGAACATGGTACCTACAACTTAATTGCACTGAGTGAAAGGAATAGCAGAGGTTCCATGGAACAATTATTATTTTGGTTGATTTTTCTGTGTGAAAAATCCAGTCTGTTTATATCATTTTGTTGGGATTAACTGGTGCTCCTTCACATTTTTCTGCTCTTGATGTCAAAATTGCCAGTCATCAAAATTACCATCAGGGAAGCCCTGGTTTTCCCTCCTAGGAGAGTTGTAGAAGGGCTGAGCAGAGAGGATAGGAGAGTGACATGGACCAATACTGCTCCCACAATAAGCAGATGCAGGACTGGATGGTCCAGAAGATGCCCTACAGATCTGTGTTTCTGTGAAGAGTCAGCTGTAAAGACTTTTTTCTACTTGTGGGCTTCTACTCACAGGCAAAGCTTGGAGGTAAGGGCTCAAAGTGCTGTAGAAAGTCATACCCACAAGGAGGGACAAGCCCTTGTGCCAGGGCAAGATACTTTTGGATTTACTCTGCAAACCAAAATTGCTTTTTTCCACCATTTCACATTGTACAACCATTTCCTAGTCGCTCTTAACCATCATTACTAGCTCTTTTAAAACATCAGTGTTTTTTCAGATCTCTCACCCTCCTATTAAATATCTGTGTTTTGGATTATTATTCCCAGATTTATTAGTTTGCCTTTTTCCAGACAGAATCTCATTCTGTTTCCTGCTCATATTTCTAACCTCTGGTTCCATTAGTGTTATTTCTCTGTCTTCACTTGGTTTACAGTTCTTTCCAGCGCGGTGTCGTGTGCAGATCTAGTTAATGTACTTGGTTACACCTCCTTCCAGACCATTAATAAAAGTATTAAATAATGTTTCTGCTAGCACAAATCCATGCAGCACCCTGCTGTTCATCTCCATCATCTTCAAGACCACAGCCATCCATCATGAGCACCATTTATCACCGGCAAACAGACTTTGCAAACTGAAGCTGTTCTGAATTCTGTCTGAATTACGTCGCTAGCTCTGGCTGAGGACAAAAGGGAAGAAATGTCAAGTGTTAGTGGTAGAAGGAGGTGGGACAAGGGCTGGATGATGATATTGCTCAAAGCCACTCCTTATCAAGGAATCCAAATGGATGGATGGAGAAAAACGTAATCCCTCTCTGCATCCTACCACGTCCTGTAGCAGAGGTTTCCCTGATGCACTCTGGTCTGGCAGTGCCAGGGACCGCATACTTGAGGGAGGAACTACATATTATCCCAAGAGTTGCTCCACCAGCCAATGCACAACAGGACTAGCAGTCACCAGCTGAAGAGAGATACTGGTTGTTCCCACATAATTATTTCCGGTAAGAAATAATCACATATTCAGACATAAACTAAAATCAAAGAAGGAGAAGTTCAGAGCAAGCACGTTGCCACTCTGCTTGCTGCTGGGATCTGCAGTGAGGGATGCTGGTAAAGATGAATATCAAAATCCTGGGCTGGAACGGGCAATTATCTACGGACCTCTATCATTTCTGGGCATCTGCACCGAGAAGGAGGTTGGCAGAAAGGCAAGAGAGGTTCTTTCCATCCAGCCTTCCTCTTTAGGAAAGCAACATATTCCCCATGTACTTGTCTGGACATGTGGCATGTACAGACTGATGTCAGGAACGTAAGTGCTGCCACACCAAATTAAAGACCTGAGGTCCAACGAGCTTGAGATCCTGCCTTAGACAGTGGTCAGCATCACGTACCTCCAGAGAGGTGTAGCTGTCCTGGCACAACCTCTGTGCACTGACCCTGCCCTTCTTTTGGGGATTCCTACAGAGGCTTCAAGAACGAAAGATGATTTTAATCCCTGGGGCAAAAATTTAACAGTTTTTCAAAGTGTTTGATACAGCTGTGAGAACTGTGGATTCAACAGCAAACCACAGAAATGCCCCAACCTCATCTGTAGGATAAGGAGCCTCCAGAAGTCCACACAAATTCGGTGGGAACTATAAGGGTTAAGCTAGTGAGAAAATCACATCCACCGACAATACATGTAAACTAGGATGGCTGCTCTGGCCTGACTAGTTAGTTAATATCTGGATTCCTGCAGATCTCTTTCTACTAGAAGAGACTTTTCTGTTTCTCGAGTGTAATCTTGTTTAAGTGAGAAATATGCCCACACAATCCTGTTTCTTTGAAGGTGTAGAAACAAAGAAAAGCAAGTAGCTGTTTTGCTCTGAAATATCCAGACTTGCTCCTGTAGCAATTTTTGTGCCCCCAAACCCATTTGTATTCAAGAAATCCTTTAATAAGTGAAAGTGAAATAAAGAAATGTGGAATTAGGTAGAATTAAAATTATGGAGCTAGACTTTGTCTGGACAGCTGGTAGCAAAAAACACTTAAAGAGAATACCAAGTAAAAATATTTCTTGAATGTACACACAGCTTTATCTCTAAGCTGAATACATGGATGAATTGTAAAGGAATTGGTCCAGTAGCTTACCAAAGCACTGAGAGTTCAGTTTTGAGCAGCTCTGGGAAATGGAAGATATAGGACATATGTGGGAGGAAATAGGAGGAAAAATTGAAATTATTGTGTGTATTTAATTAAAAATAGCAGTTTGAACAATGTAGTCAACTTACACTTCGCTGCTCAGATATTATAATTATGCTTATAATAAACAAGTCTGAACAGAAAAGCAAAAGATCAAGGTGAGAGAGCATAAGGTTGAAAATGGGATAAAAAAGTATGAGCTATAGAGAATATTATTTCAGACAAATAAGAATGGAGACAATTTCTTAACTAAGACTTCAGAATTGCTGAGCATAGAGCTAGAGAGACTAGAGTGAACAAAATGAATTTTAGCACAGCAGTTTCCCATACGTAGATCAGATCGATTGCTGCATCCACACCCGCACTGCTTGAACCAGCCCTTGTTCCTTCCGCGGTGCCCAGGTGCTCCTTAATGTCGGGTGAGCTCTCTGTTTGCAGACCGTGTGCTGCGATCGTATCGGGTCCCACAGACTGGCTGCTTTTTGGGTGTGCCACACGACTAACATTTCACTGGAAATTTTTATCCCACGTACGTATGAAGTGGCATTCATCCTCCGGACTCTGAATGGAGCTTTTGTGTGCCCCAGAATGGTGCATCTGATGGCTCGGTGCTGTTGGATTGGGTATGATTGCTTCATAATCAAATAATAATTTTTGTCTTGAAATATTTCTTTTGCTCACAGCGCTAAGCAACAATTTAAAAAAGAAGCAATTGTTTCTCTTTCATAATTTTAGATATTGAAACTGCTTGTGAGAAAAGGGTGTTAAGTCTGATGAGCTGCCCAAATTCCAGTTGTGTGCTTACACTTGACTTGCTTTATACTCCTATGTCATTTAATCTAACAGGGCAATAAATTTCACTTTCTATCCTAAACTATGGCAGCGTTGCTTTCATGTATTAAATAGCTGCTCACTGCCCGGGACTCAGGGGAAGTGATCCTTCTGATTTAAGGCATGCTTCATCCTGTTCCTAGCACAGGCCACCTGCCAGCGAGCCATCTCCTCGTGGTCCATCTCCCCCTCCCTGAAAGCATGGAACACACACACGGTAACAACAGCCACGATGCCTGCGATGATGTTGAAAACATTGAATTTCCTTGCAATGCGGCATTGCAACAATAAGAAAACCCTGTTTTGGTGAGAGGTGCCGACAGCAGCAAATATTTTGGAGGGTATGAAGTGTCAGCAGTGAAAGCACCTGGGTGACTGTCGGATTAAGCACATCCACCCTGTATAACCAAACATGATGATGAACTCGGTGGAACCACGTGCAGTATGATTCATCATTTCATTTCTCACGTAAGCCCGACAAGTGGGTAAAGCCTTTAAGGGGAAAGAATTTGCTGCTCCTCTTTCTGTAAATGTCAGGACTCCGAGACGCTCGTGGACAAAGCTGACTTTGCTGCTGACAGAAGCTCCTCCATCTGCCTAACAACTCTTTACAATTAACTGATGATTAAATGTGCCCAGATAACGAGCTGATCACTTAGCCTGCCCTGGGATGCTGGAAATTCAAATGCCAAGAGCGGAAAGAAACCTTTTGTCTTGGTTTTGCATAATACGAGGTTGTGGCTACGGCTTCTCGGTGCTGCTATCCGTGATGGGGACAACAACAGCTCTTCAGGAGTGAAACCACCGTGGAATTTAGATGCAAAAGTATTTGCTTGCATTAGGATAGACACCGGAGCTGGGCAGGCAGGGCAAAATGAGTAAGCATTTCCTGTATTTTCTGGTGTTTTTCTCTATTTAAACAGGCCAGCACGCAGGTGTAACAAACAACAGTGTTTTAGCCACTGGCAAAAAGAAAGAGTTTCCTGCTGCCTGTCTGCCAGGGATCTGGTTTTCTTCCATGCAAAAGCATTTGCAGAACACGAATGCTTTGTGCAGGGAATCATGGATGAGTCCACCCCTTAATTCAGATCCTGTACAGTGGGATACAGGTGTGCAGGGGCCCATGCAGTTGCGTGAAGAGGAGGGAGGGTAAAATAGCACTTCTTAAAGCCAGAAGAATATCAGTGCTAACCTCTGACAAGTGTGTCCTTCTCGCTTGCGGGGAAGCCAGGCACACCCTGCCCACTCAAAATGAAAAGGTTGTTCAGCCAGCAAGATTGCGTCCTGGTCAATCAGCAGCGCAACAAAAGGAAACGGGATTTTTTTTAATGCAGAAAGCTCTCTGGACCTCTTCTTACTGTTAGGAAATGTAAGGAAGGGTGTGAATGCACAGTCTGATACAGAATTTCCTGTTCTTTTCTTGATTCCTGACACCTTTTGGCAAAAGGCAGGGTTAGGATTATAAACTGAGACACACCAAAACCTTACACTGTCTTGAGCAACTCTTTAGTTGCAGCTGAGTTGCACTAGTGTGCATACAAATTCTCATTTGCACAATTCACATTCAACTCATTGTGGCTACTCGGGAAAATAAATTAACGATGCATAAGATGCAAAAACTGGCTACCAATATGTATGGTGTTTGCTCCAGCGTGCTCCAGAAAGAGTTACACAAGGCTATTTACAAATATACATTATAATTTCTAATCTTAAGGCATTCTGCCTTTGAAGTTTGAAAAGCTTCACAGGATCAGATCCAGAATTATGAAGGCATCTAATTTCTATTTAGATCTCAATTGATATCACTAGAGCTCAGTGCCTAGGTGCTACTAAGGTATGAGCCTTAACAGCAGTTTTGTGAATTCCATAGTAAAGAATCATAGAATCATTTAGGTTGGAAAAGACTTTAAGATCATCGAGTCCAACCGTTAACCTAGCACTGCCCAGTCCACCACTAAATCACATCCCTCAGCACAATGTTTACACCTCCAGGGATGGTGACTCAACCACCTCCCTGGGCAGCCTGTTCCAATGTTTGATAACCTGTTTGGTGAAGAAATTTTTCCTAATATCCAATCTAAACCTCCCCTGGTGCAACTTGAGGCCATTTCCTCTTGTCCTATCGCCTGTTACTTGGGAGAAGAGACCGACCCCCACGCTCTACACCCTCCTTTCAGGGAGTTGCAGAGAGCAGTAAGGTCTCCCCTGAGCCTCCTTTTCTCCAGGCTGAACAACCCCAGCTCCCTCAGCTGCTCCTCCTAAGATTTGTGCTCCAGACCCCTCACCAGCTCCGTTGCCCTTATCTGGACATGCTGGGAGTGTTAACATTATCTCATTACAGTGCAATCTTTACCCCTATTCATCCTAGATCATTTTTTCAGGTAGTGGGGAGAAGCTGGAAATGCCCAATTTACATTATCCTAAAGCAGATACTTAAATTAGGTAGAAAATACCTTCCAGAAGTGATTGGGTTTTTTTCCATGGAGTATACAGGCAGCCTGGGATCACAACCTCAGCTGTGCCCACCTGGCAGCCATCTAAAACTAGCAGAGATAACTCCACACAACCTGTTGACTCCTGCCGTCCTCACCCTCAGTAGCGCTGCCCTGGGAATAAATTAAGAGGAGTCTTATGGGGAAGACCTGGAGGACCTGCTGGTGAAACACAGCTCAGGGACGGCACAAGCAATAAATTAAGATACAGGACAAAAGGGAACCAATATTTAAGCACAACTTGCTCATCTTACCTTCAGTAATCAACAAAAGTTTTGCTCTTTTGCAGTAATCTTGCATTGGGAATTTCCATCAGATTTACATCCTTTTAATGATTTCATTAAACTAGTATGAACCTAAATGGAAACTCTTATTTATGTTCAGGTAGGTTAATAGGATTATGTCAAAAGGAATTATAAAATCAGGTTTTGTAATGTAAATGTAAAAATTCATACTCAAGCACCTTAAACGAAGGTAGAATAAACTGTAAGCAATGTCCACAGCTCAATTCTCAATTTTTTAAAAGTAGGGTTTTTTCAGTGTTGGTGCTGCTGTACCTCGCCAACTGATTTTATCCATTTTCTCTCTTTGATTTATTTCTTCATAATGCTCCCTTTAGAAGATACAACACTCTCTGAACAAATATAAACTTTAGACTCGACTTGGCACCTGCCCTGGGAGAGGAACGGGTACACCAGCAGCGTCATTCATCTCACCTGAAAAAACAGCCCTGGATTCAAGCCCGCAGCCCCAGTATGCAGGGACTGTATCAGGTGTAGCAGTGGTCTAGAGGTCTACAGCATATAAAGCTGGTGAGATGAATCCCATTGCAGATGTCCAGACTGGAGTCCTGCTCAGCATTTAAATCAATATGGCTATTCCATACATCAGTATGCTTAAAATTTGCCTGTATTCATGGAAAAGCTCGCTCCCGAATAGGGTTAGCAGAGCTTTTCTCTGCTGTCTGGCAGGTTCACTTGCTTCTCCTCCAAAATCATTGGAAGCACCTGGGCCCAAATAGAAACTTCTTTAGATAAGGCTCAACCTAACATTTCCAGTTTCGTATCAGCTCAAGATAGAAAAACTGGTTTTGGGGGAGCAACGGTATCTTTAAATAGCTCCGAAAACGATCACGATGCAAAAGGCTCCCAGAGGTATGTTTGTGTAAATGTAAGCATATGTTCCTGCATTTATTTTCATATTAATGTTATTTTACTATCCGTTTCATTGCTAGCATTCGAAAGGACTTAACAAGATACTGATAGTAGACATTACAGTCCTCCCACATGAGTTGTACCCGAACGCAGCGATAACGCTCTTCCAGCACTTTATGCATCAGAAATATTTATTCATTTGCCTTCATGGGAATATAAGGCAAAGAATATTAAATCAATAGCCATGCAGAGGGTTTTGTTTTTCCGTTAAGTCTCCAAAATAAAACTGACAAACTGATTAAACGGATC
>KZ506678.1:20667-41093 GCA_002844005.1 Limosa lapponica baueri
CCGCCGTCCCACGGGAGAGAGCGCTGGTCAGCCGCCGCGGCTGCCTCCTGCCGGCCCGCGGTGGGCTTCTTTTCGGGGAATTTAGTAGGTTTTTATTGTTCCCCGTCTCTCCTCCCGGCGTGAATAGTGGGAGAAAGCAGCGGGTTTGTGGTTCTTGTTTTTGTTTTTTTTTTCAATTCCGAGCGTTGTGTTATTTTGAAAGTTTGAAGAGCGTAGCGACCAGCAGAGAGGGCAGTGAGAATGTCATATCTCAATGAAACTTAGTTTCAGCCTAAAACAAAAAAGTTGTTGGTTTTTTAGGTTGTTTTTTTTTCAGCGGGAATGGGGGAATGGCAAAACATCGAGTTGATTCCAAATTCTTGGTTTGACCAGGAAGCTCAAAGCTGGAAGCTCAAAAATTAACTGTTGATGTAACTCTTCTTTGCGCCCCCGTGAAGCTGCACTTGTGTCTTTTCTCAAGTAAGCTGAATACATTTTAAGAATAGTTCAACTCTGTGATACCAACCAAGGGGTGGAAGTGCTTTACAGTGGCAGCCTCCCTTCCATCATCTCCTTCCTTCTTCTCCTTTGAACGTATGTGGTTTTGAAGTGCCATTTACTTTGGCAAAGGTTGTTGATTTCTCCTGTCCTGTGCTGCCTCTGTGGCACCTGTGTTGAGAACTAGAAATATGAGAACTGTGTAAAGCTTG
The DNA here is from genome assembly GCA_002844005.1 of Limosa lapponica baueri. NCBI lineage: Eukaryota > Metazoa > Chordata > Aves > Charadriiformes > Scolopacidae > Limosa > Limosa lapponica. The sequence continues at coordinate 21,357 of KZ506678.1, forward strand.
GTGTTAAAAAGCTTTGTGGCAAATTATGTGTTTTCATGAATGTAGTGTCCAACTGGAAAATCTGAGAAAACTTTAGTTGTGCATGGCATAGCTCCCCTTCTCCCTCTTCTCCTTCTACCGATGGAATTATGCTCGTGCTATGGCCAGGACTCTTGCTGTTTCTTACCTCTAGTTGCTGGTCTGTGCCAGGAGCACGCTGACCTTCTCTGGGGGGATTATTCCTCTGCTGAGGAGCTGCCTCAGTCCCTCATACCTCTCTGCCTGATACCATTCAGTGGGCTGTAACTTAACCATAAGGGTCACTTTATGCTATATGTGCTTGTTGTCGTGTTGGAGCAAACTGATCTCACGTCGGCATGGTCCCAGGCTGCACCCACTTCAACCTGTACTCAGTTATGGCTTTTAACTTTTTCAGGTAGGTTAAATATGATTTTGCTTCAATGAAAATTCAGATTCTGTATTTCTGAGGAAGTGGTGATATTCACAGTAACTTGCACAGCTGCTAAGTCATGAAATTCAAAGCCCTGGCAAACAAGGTTTTGAAGAGTTAGTTTATTTTTGGACATCAATACATAATTGACAGTGAAATTATGCTGCTGTAAATATTCTTTTGGCTCCCACTAACTTAAGGAGGCGTCATGTGTATAGAGTTGAACAGAGTTAGATCTGTGGCAGTCTCATCTCATGTCCTAAAATGGAACCTCGCTGGTATCTGGAAGCGTGGCCCTGATTCTGTATCTGTTAGCTACAAAGTCAGCTCTCTGGAAGATGAGAATATACAACTTTTTTGGCAGAGCAGAATATAGATGACTAAATGCAATTATGTATATTGAAATGCGACACTGATGAAAGGTGGTGTGGATAATCTAGAGATGGTTTTCAAAAGATGATTTGCATAGCTGTATTTCCAAGCCCAGAGGCTTGGAAAAGATGCATCCATAGGGAAGCTGGAAAAGCAGGTTTAGGAGGCAGACCAAGGCATATACGTATGTTTACGTAGTATAGAATATACTATAGTATATATACTTATATTCTATATATAGAATCCAAACCTTCTTTGGATTTGCAACTTGCCAATTTACATACCATGCATTCTCCACTCAGTCCCAACAAAACGTGCTGAGATTTTGACTTTTATGATGCATCAGTTGTTGGGGAGCTCTGATGGGTAGCTGATGCTCACCTCATCTTGTTTATTCTGTCTAAGCGGTGGTGCAGCAGTGATACTGTCAAACCAAAAGCCTGCACCTCACTTGCTTCAGGTGCCACGTAAGGTGGTGCAGAGAGCCGTCTGTGCTATGAGAGACCATAGAATGTCTTGGAATGGAGAGCAACAGAAAGGACCTTCAGTTTGGGGAGCTGTCTCAGACACCATCTTGGCATAAAGTAGCTTTCCCAGAAGAGGTAATTATAGCCAAATACTTCTAATAAAGCAGCAAAACCAAGAATGAGATTTTAACTGGCACCAGAGACAGCTGATGCAAAATAACTCTTATGAAAGGAAAAAAGTGCCCCTTAAAGAAAAGTAGCTACCCCACTCTCTATATAATCATCAGAGATGGCTTTTTGCTGGAGGCTTAGTTGGGTAGCACGTTGCTCTTGCTTTCTTTTTATTGCTTTTTGTATAATGGATGTGACTGCTGTCATCTGAATTGTTTACAGCACAACGTATATATTCTTTCCTGTGCCCCGGTCTCTAGAGCCACCCTCGGTGCAGTGATGGGTGGTGTGCTTTTTGTCCAGTGTATGTCACTGTGGAAGAGGAGGGATGAGTCACTTCCCCTGTGGGCAGTGATGACTAACCACGTCTCCTTTGGGAGCAGTGACATGGGGAAGCTACCACACCAGCAGTTAAGCACCCAGAGAATCATCACCTCAGATCGGCTCTCTGGTGACTGTGTGATGTAAAAACAGTTTATTAAGTCACATGATTAAAAGCTTTAACAGCTCCTGAAGGAGGAAGGCTCATAAGAAGTTAATAAGAAACAGAAAAGTACTTGTTTTCTGCCAGTTTTTCTAAAATTGTGCTGCTCCTGAAATGTAAATCATAAGATGAACAAGCTATTCCAGGGTTTCCAAACTTGTCTTATAAGAGTCATTAGGAATTAAGCTATAAAAACAAGTACTTATATGAGATAGTCTTAAAGAATAAGGCATAAGTAATTAAATTCCTGTATGTAATTTCTTTTAGTGTACATGTTTTAAAGTTGCATAGAAACCTCCTGCTTTACTAAAAATACTGTGTAGCAGACACTCAGAATTCGGGCTTAATACGAAATGTCTGGGGTTTTTTAGTTTTGTAAAAGTTCTGGGAATAACATGAAATATTTCATTTTGAAGTGTAGATGAGTCTACGTGACTATCTTAAACAAAAAGGAGAGAGAGACTGTAATCCAGATCAGACTCCTACCTTTGCAATACAAATTCTCTCAAAATTGCATTTGAAGCTCTGCTTTAAATCGCTGGTGGATCCACGCTTGGTACAAAAAGGCAACGTCATGGATGTAAAAGTGTTGTATTACTCTTTCCAGGTCCTGGGTCGTGTCTGTTGTCCTAACCCTGATTATCTGGGATTCTTTCCCAAAATTTTGAAAAGCATTGGCTCGTCAAAATAACATGTTTTTAAATGGAAATACTCTAATTCCGAGTAAATTTTTGTAATTACAGATCCAGGATCAAATTTTGCATTGCAGAAGAGACCAATATAGTGGTCCATGTCCATACTTGGGATTCAGAAGACCCAAATATAAGGCCAGGACAGCCAAACAGGTTTCACAGAACAGATTTAGTTGTTACTCCTGCATTTCTATGGAAAAATTGATGTTTCAAGAAGCAAATAAGTGTGGGCCGCTTATGCCACAGTATTACAGATACTGTGTATAAATACTGATGACAATGACAAAAAGAATGGTTTTCATCTTCCTGTCTTTTAGTACTTTGTTAGCAGCACTGAGGTTTCAGGCTGGTCATTATCTCAGCAGTTTGATCTTGAGAGACAGCGGTTATGAATAGGGGCAGGGATAGAACCGCGACTCTCCTGCCGAGAAGGAAATCTCTTTCCTGATTGAAGCCCGTGACAAAACTCCCATCGACTTCAAAGGAGAAGGATTTCAAGCACAGCAACCTGAATGCATCTGAAATCCACTGTTGGGCAGCCTGGAAAGGTCAAGGCTTTTTCAAAGATTAGTAAGGGAGAGAAAAAGACTGAGAGCGGATTGTGACCAGCATAAAGAAAAGAGGAAGTTGACAACTAAGTTCACAGTTCGTTGCTAAATCTGTGTTTATTAAGGAAGCTGATTTTTGTGAAAGCTAATGCAGGCATTCCGCTGGCTTAGGTATTTCTGCTTAAAATGAGAATGGGATTATTTCTCCTTTGGTTCAGTGTTATGGAAACAAACATTTAAGATTTGGTTGTCACAAATGGGATCTGTAGCACTATCATGGCTGTTTACTTAACTCACATATTCTGCAGAAAGAAGCCAAAAATTCCCAGCAGTAGCACCTGCTAAGGTTTTTAACTTATCTAGTAACTTCCAGTCTCCATATGTTGCTCATCTGTCTTACCAAAAAAAAAAAAGTTTTTAGCAAAGTGACAGAATCACAGAATGATATGGGGTTGGTAGGGACCTTAAAGTGCTTTAAAATTTATTTTAAAATGAAAATATTTTAAAACCTTTTGCAAAAGAGAGACTAAATGAGAAATAAGTTTAGAGATTTTTGACAAGAATTTAGTGCTTGCTCAGTATATACATAAAGTGTTTCATTTATAGCCTTGATATTTAAATCTTGTCTCTGAGCTCCAGTGACATCTCATACCCCAACTTAAGTGTTCAACAACAGAAGAATAACCTCCCAAAATGTCAGTTTTGCTCCTCTTCTCCGTACTGGGGCAAACCCAAACTCTGCCACATTTATGAAGTGTGGTAAGTTTAAGGGGTGTATTATGTTAAGGGAGGGTAACTTCCTTCATGAAGCCACAAATTAACTAATTAAATGAATCTGTTGTCTTATGAGTCTGGAGGGAGTGAACAGATAGTGTAAGGCTTGGATGGAAGAGTGTGAGCTTCAAAGCGCTGAAGAAACTCTTTGTTACTCTGTCAGTGCCCAATAAATTAGGTCTTGGGAGAGGGGTGATGGTTAAAGCAGATAAACAGAAGCACTTGCCGCTCATCATGGCTTCTGTAGCTGGGATCTTGCTTGCACATCACAGTTCAGTAGTAATTGCAAAACAACAGGTATGCTGAGGCTGCTCTTGTGCTATTCAGTGTCTGCACTGCCAAAACAAGCAAAACTGAACCCGAAAAGCAGACTCTGGGTTTGTAACTACTTGTGCAAGAACAGACTTGCATCACTGTTTTCCTTATTGCTTCCCTTTCTGTTAGTTCTCAGTTTCTTGTTTGTAAATCACTCTGGCACAGAGAGGAGTCAATGGGACGTGCTATGGATGTGGCAGCACATCTTTAACTGACCGAAGCCCTATAGCTGAGTTCACAGCAAGGAATCCATCTCCCTGAATTCTGTAACTCAGAGGTTACTCACTGATTTTGATGATTGGTGGTGAAATACTTTCAGCTTTATGAGGGCCTGAAGTGACTGAAATCCCTACACTGATGAAGACATTCTTCCAGAAACTCACTTGGGAGGCTGATGTGAAGTTTTAATTAATCTGTCCATGTCTTGGACCCAATTCGGCAAAGTACTTTGATTTGAGCATGTGCTTAATTTTAAGCGTCATGACAAATACTGACATACTTTAAGTTCCTTCATGCTGTCCTGAGCAGAACTCTGTACTGACAAGGTTTAAGAAACAATGTGGGGTGAAGTTGGGAAATCTTTCTGTAGTGAAAGAAGAAGAAGGATTTAAAATAAATGTGTGGACAAAATTCGTAATTGGCGTTATATGTTTGCATCACAGAAAAAAATATCTTTCCAAAGGATACTTCTTTTCCAAGATGCTTCTCTGTTACCTTGAGTGTTTAATGTGAACTAAACTCTTATTATAAAAGGCATCTCATTGTTTTCAATTAGATTAGTACTAATCTCAAAGGATGGCATCAGAAAGGAGTGTGTCACTCATCATTGGGATGTGCATTTGTTGCCTGTAGGAACAGCAGTAATACGAGCTATGACCCAGAGAACTCACACTTCAAGTAAACTGAAGGTTTGATTTCAGTTTGGGACTGACTGCGTACAGACATGTTGTTGGATAAGCGAAGATTTAGAATCCTGTCAATAATAAATGATTTTGAAGGCCCTGATCAGGGTCAGGTCCTTGGTATATGTCATGGCAGTGAAGCAGATGTGCCAGGCAGAACAGTGTAGGTGAATATGGAGCTAAAACTGGGGCAGAACAGATAAATCAGCTTAGATAAAAGGACTGAATGGGGGAAAAATAGAATGTGAAAGGGAGAATGTAAACTCTAATTATCCATTAATATTTTATTAAAATGCTTTGTTGCGCATTGTTAGTTTTTCTTTTTGTAAACACCAGTAAAGTGTAATAAAAATATATTTTAAGAAATCTATTTAATATTTATGTTAACTAACAGCATTCATTCAAATACCAAATTACCATGTGACTGACTTATTAGAAAATTAAACAGTAAATTGCAAACTTTTCACATCTGGAATAATTGCAAGGAACCGTTCAAAGGATCTGCCACCAATAATTTCTGAGAGGGTGTTTGGCTGGGATTTTGATTAGTAAAAACATCTGGAAGTGTGATCTGTGCCTTCATAAACAGCCTTTTTAGCTCTATCTTCAGGGTTTTTCCTTATGATTTTTCCTCATGATTTTTCCTCTGATCAGAACTAAATTCCCAATGTCAGTGTTGTTCATCAAGAAGATCTCTGCACTCTCACAGTGTACAGTACTTGATTTGAAATTCAGGGGCTTTTTTTTGTATTTTACAGACAAGAACCTAATTCCAGGGTAGTACTACATACTATTGAGTCAATGGTTATTAGGTGGTCACATCAGATTCATGATGCTGTGAGTAAGGACACTGCTGAACCTCTTCTGCATGGCCTTCATCCAAACCCCTAAACTGAACTGAACTTCTGGAAAGCAAGAAAAGATAATCCTTTACTATATAAAAAGCAAGTAAGTGATTTCCAGTATTATTGTAAACATGAAGGAGAACTTTCTTTTGGTTTGTTTTTCGCCTTGCACACTGAAAAATGAGACACCAAAATGATGGTTTTTTTGTTGTTTTATTTATGCAAATAGCTTATAGTCGTTTCCAAAAGTAATCAGACTTTGCATAAGTTACCAAAGAAAAACAGAGTTAAACATTAGAGGACAGTGGAAGTTAGCAACAAAGGGCTACGTAGCTATAAGGAATTCTGCTGTTCTTGTCTGTCTTTTCTAAATTTCTTCCCATGATATTTCTCAAACTGCGGAGAAATGAAGTTGAGAACATATTTGGGAATATTTGGGAAATTATTGCCAAATTTGGCTCTGAAACTGTTACTATTGTTTAATGATAATAATCACAGCTTATTACAAGTGAAACAGCTCTTTTTAATTGAAAAGGATATGCAAGTTCATTTACTTCCCAAATAGGAAATGTTGTTGGGATCTGTGTTTAATCCTCTGTTTCTTCCATACTTGTTATTAGTGATGTTGTGATGTCAGGTAAGTGAACGTTATGAAGATCCCAGTTCATTCCCTGCTGAAAGCTTTTGAGGCCTTTCTGTGGATTTCAGCTGTCATGGATCAGCCTTTATCTGCCAGTAGACTTGCGATGTATTTGTTCATTAATCCTCTAAGTGCAATTGTAAATTACTTGAGTTCTACCTTCTATTCTTTCTACTCTTTTGACAGGTGACCATGATCTTTGATTGGGTTTTTTTAGCCCTTTGTTAAATTCTAGCTTCAGAGTCCTCTTGTTCAAAAAATTATTAAGATCTTAAAAGACAAAGAAAGTAGCTATTATTCTGCTTCTAAGGACATTTTCAAGGAGGTAGAAGATGGTAAGGGTAGAGTGAATGAGATGTGTGGTTTTTTCTGTATTTGTGTGTGTGTGTTACAGAATAATATATAATTTCTCTTGACATAGTGTAAGTCATGATGGTGAAATGTATCAGGGCTGCAGGGGCATACACATGTTAAATCAAGTACCTTTGTGTGCTGAGCTTGCTCATTATTTGGTTTTTTTCTTTTTTTAAATAAAAGCTTTGTGGATGCTTTTCCTGTCATAAAAATAGATGAGAAATATAGCAGTAGCAAAATGAATTAGTATGTGCATTTTTTTTCATCATTTTTTTTGATTCTTTAGCTGCAGTAAATCTGTTGAAAAATAAATTCTACTGTTAAAAGATACTAAACAAGGCAGTTAGCAATAATAAAATATTTGGCTAATATACTACTTTATATATCAAATTAAACTTTAACGGGATGTAATAAAATGCCAGCTTCTTCTATAATGTTATTCAGTTTAGAAAATACTAGCTCTGCAAACAGCTTATACTCACAAGTATTGTCTTGCCTATTTTATTCATAGTTAAAAATCACTGTTTAAGTCTTGAAATGAAATCTTAAAGTACTCACAAGTTTAATTTTTTTTCTTTTTATTTTTTTAAATCTCAGTGTTAAAACTTTGATTTCTTGATGGGGGTGATAATTTTGTACTAGTGAATTGAAATATATTTAAGCAGTTTTTCTGTTAATGTATGACCAGAAGTTTCAGTCCTTTCTTCTATAGTTCACCAGGTGCCTTTAGTTAGCAAATAGTCTACAGTGAAAACGTGGAAAAATTTTCAGATCTCCTCTGAACTTCTGAGGCCAGAGATGTGTGGAGTACCTACCAGGCAATGGAAAGATATTATTCACCAGGATCTTGCCACCTGTAGAGGCTCTAGAACCTTCATTTTAATCAAAGTTTTGAGCAGTAAAAGAACAGACTTTATCCACATTGAACAGAGCCCAAACCTAACGGCTTGTATGAGTCTGAATTCTTCCCATCTCACCCCATGCCAGTGGCAGCCCAGACCATACCTGTTGTGCCTTCCGCTGAAGGGCAAAATAGCACAAGCTTCTACAGTCTATGAAAAGAAAGAAGCTGTAGGTGTTTGCTAAACATTCAGCTTGAAGCAAACATGGAGTCCTCTTCCCCTTTGGAAAATCATAGAATGGTTCAGGTTGGAAGGGACCTTAAAGACCATCGAGTTCCAACCACCCCGCCATGGGGGGCCCACCTCCCACTAGACCAGGTTGCTCAAAGCCCCATCCATCCTGGCCTTGAACACTTCCAGGGATGCCAAGCCATTGAATGTAACATTGGAAGGGGCAGTGGAGAACACAGCCCTCTCCAGAATGTCAAAATGCACTTTCAGTGCCAGACTAGTCAGGAGTATTATCTGACCTCTTGTGGTCAGACCTGGCCTGTCTCTTTAAAATAATTGCAGGCTTCAGAATTGTTTTTCTTTCATTTTGAGGTAGAATTTCACATTTCCCTGACCTGGGTATATGCAATGATTCCTGCTTCTCCTCAGTCTGGTTGCCAGCAGTAGGAGGAACAACAGACTGATTATAGAAAGCTATTAAGTGTCCTTAACTACCAGAACTGGAATGGGAACCATCCTGTCCACTTACAGAGCCGCTGTGCAATTTCATAAGCAATCTTTGGCTGTAACATGCCACTCAAGCCTACATATCTTTCTCTTCTAAATAAGTACAGGATAACTTTGCATTCTTCATCGAGGCTAGGTTAATTTGGAAATGATCATCTCTTGAGCAGTAGTGTTTTTCCCTTTTATATTTTTACAGCACTTGTAGAAGCCTAAGGTCTTAATTCTTGACAATCAGATGGTCCCACAGAGAGTAGGTCCCTGTGTGAGCAGGGTCCCTTCAGGGTGAGGTGGCAGTGAAGTCTTTGTAGAGGATCATACTGAGCCTTAGGAGTCTGCTTGGGGAACCCGCGGCTCATTTGGTTCGCTCCTGAAGAGAATAGGTGTTAAGCATTTCTGAACACACAAGGAACTAGTTATTTTCATCCCTTTGGGGCATAGAACAATTACTTCATTCAAGTGAAATCAGAGACCATAGAAATTCATTTGGCACATGTTACAAAGGAGGTTAAAGTAGGTTCAATTTTACTCCTCTGAGAAAGATTTACGTTTAATTTTCATAGCAACATTTTGTGTTATGATAATAAATCATCTGTTTATACACAAAAGTGTGTGTTTAGTAGTGCTTGGGGTTTTTTCTGGTCTAGGCCTCTTTTAACTTAATCTGGTAAAAGTAAAATGGAGTTATGTTTGTACATTCTAGGGGACAATTCGTTTCCACTTGTATTTTTGTATTTGTATCTTTTAAGTGGCTCAACCAGAATAAAGCCTTGCTGGAATTACCTGTTGCTCCACTGCTTTTTTTTCATATTAATTGTTTTAGATGGCACATTTTCTAACTTCTCATTCTGCCAAACTGGAAGAGAGAAAGTCAAATGAGGCAAAAACCATCTCAAACATCAGGTTTGTTACTGTTTGTTTTAGGGGCATACCGTTAATTAATTTTTATTCATTTGATCTAGGAAATTTTCATTAACATGTTGGAATTCCAAAAGATGGAGTCTGGAATCAAGGGGAAAAATTTAAATAAGCAGCTCTGCCAGACAAACGAAGAGTTTCTGGAAAGTTGTGAAGATTTCAGAAAGAGAACGTGTGATCCTTCAGATAACAGTAATGTGGTAATATTGCACCCTTGTTTATTTTAAAGTGTCTGTGAACTTGGAAGTTGGGGAACTGGGAATTTTGTAGTGCTGAATGGAACTAGGCATGAAATGTGCTTCCAACACAACTGCATAGGTGGGTTCAGTGTCTACCGCTTCTTCTTAAACCAGAAATTAATTTTTTTTAAAAAGATTTCTGGAGGCTTTCTCTTGATCAGATGACTGAATTATTTAGAAGTGCCACACGTGGAGAAACATTCAGATGGCTCTCACCAAAGACATTTGAGTGAATAAATCACTCAAAAAAACCCCAAATCACCTAGCCCCGGCTGCATATTTAATGCGTGCTCCATTAATGCATGCTCTCTTCTTTGCTGTCCTGATCCAAATAGTCGCCATCACAAGTGGGATTCAATCACCCCAAATAATCTGGGTTAAAAACATACTTTTTCTAATCTGTTTGCTGACTGAACTCCATTTAAATGAATTTCTTCTCTATCAGATGATCAATTTTTATTTTTTTTACACTTACACACACCCATTTTCTCCCCCAAAAAATCCTCCAGCCAGCTGATTCCCCTAGCTGTGTCCCTGCCATTTCCCCGTGCTCCTGACACCCGTGTACCCAGTGGCTGTACTGGGTTTGCAGGGATGCAGGCGATGAGGAGGTGGGCTCACCCTCCCTGTGGGTGCGAGCTTTGCTGGCCTTTGGGAGCCCAGACCTGCTGCGTAACGTTTTTGACAGCGCAGTAAGGAGAGAGAGCATTGTGTGTGCAAGGAACACATTTTTGGGTAAGGTTATTTTAACAGGTGAATTTTCTGAAATGCACCCAAATCTTAAAAGTTGTTATTGCTAAATTAATATATATATTAATAATAATGTAATTATTAGCAGTACATAGAAATTTACTGTTCTGTTAGATGTGGCAGGAAATATATTCTGTGTGTATGCACACTGATTTTCCTTGCAAATATGTGGTTTAATCTAGGTAATTAAAAACTCAGAGGAATGGTCGTAAACCAGATTTGAACTAAATGAATGACACGGGTTTAATTTACGCAGAAGCCTCGCAAAGTTGTTAATGTCTGTGGGGTAAAATCCTGGTACCGCTTTAAAATCCATAGCAAAGCTTCCCATGTCTTAAGGTCAGGACTCACTGTACTGTACTTCTAAATTTCATCGCTCCTGATAAAATCCCTTACGATTCGCACTAAATTCCTGCTAATCCCTGCACAAAGCTACAAAGCTGCCTCAGAAAGGAGAAGTCAGTAGCAGCAGAAACCTGCTGCTATTTTTTTTTTTCCCTTTCTCACTTTCTGAGGCAACAGGATGCTCTGAAGCTTCCTTGTCTGTGGGAGATGTGGTTTCAAGACACCCTTTCTCAGGTCTGTATGTAGTTTCCTGGGTTTTGCCCTTACCTCTGTGGAGGATTCCCTGCATATAAATGTATATATTCCCTGCATATAAATATAAATGTTGGTGAGATGCTTGAATTGCGGTTTAAAGCTGCTGGGTAAAGTGCAGCAATTATCATATCTGGCCAGACATAGATTGTGAGATGGTTTGAGCTGATCTGCTTTTGAGGCAACAAGTCCTCCCTTGGTGACTTGACTGACTGAGGACAAAAAGCAGCCTTTATAGCGCACTTCAGAATGATCATTCCGCATTGTGTGTTGACTTTCCAGCTTACTGCCAAGTAAAGCATAGTCAATGAGTATTAGTTTTGAAGTTGGAGTCACTCTTGCTCATGTATGTAGGCTTAGTGTTGACAGAAGTACAAGTGGAATACCAAGCACCAATTACCGTGCTGTTCTCACTGTCATCGCTAAATTATTTTTTTTTTCCAGGTTCTTCAGAAACTATTTGCCTCTGGGTTTGACAGTACTAATCAGGAGCTTTATCAAACAATAGCAGTCATCTTACAGCTAGTTTGTTTCTCAGAAGCTTCAAGGTTCATGCTGTTCAGTGTATGATACATGAACAGTGGCCACGTATTTCCAAGAACAAGTTTTACGTGCTTCTGAATAGGCAATGTGCAGTATGTGTCTGGTTAATACGTGGATGCAATTGCCCCAAATCCAGAACAGCTTTGTGTGACTGTGGTGTGACTCGGAGTCTGTCTGACCCTGAAGAGGACCAAAGGATGCTTAGCTTTCAGGGCACAGATATGGGCTTCTCAGACTCATTGTCTTAAATAGATTTTTTTGATATCTAAAATATAGGCATTTTAAAAACGTATCACACCCAGTCACAGAACTAAAACTGAATTTCTTTATTGGCTATGAAGAAGTGCATGTAGTTCATCTGTCGTGTTTTGGGTATATATGTGTGGTTTTGTGCAATGTGTTTAAAAAACAAACAAAACAAACCCACATTAGTTGGAGGAGGGAGTTAGAAAGGAAGAAGATTCTTAAATAAACCTTTCCAAAGAGGCTGGATTTAATTTAAATGTCCAGTTTGGCTACTAATACTTCTATTTTATTTTTTCTGAGTGGCTTGCAACAGAAAAGAGGTTTAGCCAAGTTGTAAAGAATGTTATTTTCTCAGAGATGATCAAATTTTAACTGAGGGTTGGATACTTGGGGGAGCTGCCAGCCTGGATCTTCCAGACTGTTGATCCAGTTGCCTTCCTGTGGCTTGCCTTCTACCCGGCAGCCTGGTCTGTTTTGAGACATTCAAGGTCTGCATGGTTTCCCTTTCATAGTCTATAGACCTCCCTCAAATAGCTGTTCTGCCCAGCAAAGTATCACGTGTGGGACAATAGAGGGATTTCATCCTGTGCGTGTCTTTCCAGGGAACAGTGTATTGAAAACCTTGATCTCATCACTGTGCAACAGATTGACGCAGACTGCTCTGGAGGTAGAATATCCTCTGATGGGAAAAGAGCTGCGAACTACTGATGGCCTGCTAAAAGAAGCAGAAGAGACACGCACGTGGTAGTGACAACCTGCCGGGACTGCCATCAAGCAAGTGAAAATGTCAGTGTGTGATTTGGAGCAGAGAGTTCAGCAATCAAAGGACAAGGTTAGATCAATCCAGGGAATTGTGAATGCTCGGAGGGAACATGCCCTCTTTTTCAGGAAAGGTAAAAAAGAAAGCTCTGTTATACCTGGATGACGAAGACTTGCTAAAATACATGAAATGCTGTGAGAAGATAGCTACCAGATCTGTCATCTTGTTGGGGTGATGGTGAAGGGAGCTGTATTTTCATGTGGTGATATGGGTGTTAAATATTTGAGTATTAATACTTGGTCACCTGTGTGGTTTTGTTCAATTAATTGTGAAATTGCACAAACTGCATAAAAGTTCTTTAAGACTGACGTTTGAAGACAAATCGGGAGAAGAGAGAACAATTTTGGCAATGTTCGAAAAGAACATTAGTGCTTTGCTAGATTGGGAATGAGTAGCAGGCTGCCGTCATGATAGCGCTGCTGTCTTGTATTTGTTACCCTGAGTTATGTTGTTCCTGTGATCCCCACAGGTAATTGTCCTGAAACGCTTTTTTGCACTAGATATATTGTGGAATAATTCTGATTTGAAATGTGAATATTGCTTCCTTATATGTGTAATTAAAAATATACAACGGGTAATTTAATTCACCGGTTTACTTATGAATGCTAAATCAAATTATAATATCCTTAAATATGAACTGTTGCGTTACATGATTACAAGTGGCTGAGCCGTTGGAAGGGACCTTTGAGATCATTGAGTCCAACTGTCAATTTAACACTGATGTGAATGCAGAAACAGGGGGTTTTACCTCTTTGCCCTGTTTTGCTAATTTTTGAGGAACCTTCCTCTGTGTCTACTGCAACAAATTTTTGTGTCCATTATCAGCATTAATCTTAGTGTTACCATCTGAAGAGTACCTTTTAGTTCAGTTTCAGACCTAATTTTATTTGTATTACTGTCTTTATTTATACTATTGATAGCTATTTAGAAGATCGAAATAAGGGCTTTTTTTTTTAACATTGATCAACAAAGCAGAACAAACATGCAGAAGTATTCTTACAAAATGTGGGTATTCCATCAAAGTTACTGTATTGTATGATAGTTTTCTGCCAGCCTGTAATCTCTTCAATGCAGGGATACCTTCACCCTTGCACTGAGTTTTGCTGGTGTAAATGCAACTCCAGGAAGGTTCAGGAGTCTCCTACACTGACCAAAGTATGGTCCAGGAGCACACTGGATACAAGAAATATTAGAGTGGTTTTTTGCAATATACATCAATTATATAAACTAATACTGAAACAAGGCGGTGCATTGAGTGAAGATATACATTAACTCAACCATTTATTAAAGTATTTTTCAGATGTTTTTGTTTTGTTTGCTTATTTATGGAAGTTAAAAGCTCTTCCAAGCAGATTTTTCCTCAGCCTCTCAGAAGCTTTAGATAGAGTACATTGATAACATTGTGGTCAATGGTCAACACACCATAATGTGTTCTTTAGAGTTCTTTTTCAAGAACACAGAAGACAGTTTGAAGCCAGCTCCACTTTTCAAGCACAGATGATCCTTAGTGGCACAGAGATTCAGTTCAAACCTTCCCCAGATAAAGAGGCTGGTGATGGCTTCTGTGAACTAGTACATGAACTCCTGGGTGATGTTTTCCAAATGTCTGCCCAGGTGGAAAGGGTAGCAGCACACCTGGGATCAGAATATTACCAGGTACATCTTCTCCTCTTGTGTTTGGAAATAATGAATCCAATTAATTGTAAGATGCAAGAAGTTTATTTTTAGTTGCAAACTCATTTAATAGCATCGGTCTTCAAATTCTGAGCCTCATCTGTTCTCTCAGTTGTGCAGTTTACAGAGGCATGGTCCCGTTAATTTCTGAGGGCTTACTCGTGCTTTCACCCACTTCTGGACCCATGAGCAGCAGAATGAAGTTGTCCTTTTTACGCAAAGCTAATTTAGATTAGCTGAATATTTCTCTCTCAGTTCCTGTGCTGTGAGCTTCTACCTTGGGTGCCATGTCGAAATTTGTAAATCTGCACATAGTGGAAACTTAATCTCTTGAATACATAAAGGAATATCCACTAAAGTGATGATTGGAATTATATATAGTCCATGAAAAGTTCAGCTTTGAATAACTTGCAAAGGATATGTATTCAGTTTGGTTTTATGTGTTCATATGATGAAATGTAAACCCAAAATAGTAACAGCTGAGTGAATTGTAATTTTTCTTGTTAATTGACCTCTGGGGAAAAGGGGTGGAATTCCAGTCTTTCATCTGCTGGGACTAAAGGAGAAGCTTACTAAGCTATGGCTTTATGATCAACCCCTGTGTATGAGAGACCTTGGTCTGGTCTGTTTTGGGAGATGCCCCACACTGTAAAGAGTACTAAATAGAATTGGGTAAAAGTTCAACTACTGTTTTTCATCAGATAATCTAACTAGTCAAAATGGAAAACTTCTCACCAGTTTCAGTGAGTTTTCCAGTCAACAGTGGAATTTATATTTCTGTGGCTGTCTGGTCCAAACCAGACCAAGGGATTGGCTGGGAAAATAAATGTAAGATTTTTGACGTATACCTTAAACTAGCCTTCTAGTTACTCTGAAGTGACTTGACTTCAGGCTTCTCTTTCTTGTACTTTCTTTTGACACAGACAAAAAAAAAGGTCAAGGTATTTTTTTCATTGTGATGGAAAGGTTTTTTCTGAAGGGTTTACTGGCTGTTTTTTCTAGGTATCAAGGGTTAAATTTTAAAGATCACCATAAAATCTAGGTTTTCCCTTTTTTCTCTTTCAATGTTGCATATGCTCACTGATTTAAAAAAAAATAAAAATTAAGAATACTTGCACATGTTCTTTATTCATGTTCTTTTAAAAAGTTAGCACAATGTGCTCTGAATAGAGTTGTCTAGAGTGGAATGTTTAGTGGATCTTTAAAACATAGGGACTTTGTTAGCATTTGTACAACTTCAAAGTAATGAGAAGTCATTAAATAAGTTAGGAGAGTCATTACAAGAGTATAAATTAACTGTGGGTTTTATTTTTATGGTTCAAACGTAGAGTGCTTGATATGCCTTTTGCATGCTTTTGCAGACAATGCAAATGCAGCTTTTAACTTCTTTGCAACAATGGCTCTCAGCTTTTCTTACATTGAATCATGTATACATCCTGTATACATTTCACTGCCACGTTTAGATAAGCTCAATATACCCTATAACTGTACTTTACTAACTGTTCTTTTCCTCTTCAAGGCAAATCAAGAGCTTGACGTGCTGCAAAAGGAAATATTACTAATGCAGGAATCTGCAAAACTATTTGAAGTAGCTGCTCCAGACTACAAGCAAATGAAACAACATCAAAAAGAAGTGCGGTTGCTCAAGAAAGTTTGTGATATGAGTGTTTACGTTAATGGAAGATGATTTTTTTTAAAAGGTATTATAAAGTTAGAATATATTCTGAATGTTATACTCTTAATTTGATTCTGGAATAGTTTTGATTTTTTTTAAAAAAAGTTAGAACACTAAAGATTATCATATTCCTTTTGTTCTCGAAATTATAGTTGCTATGTTTTAGGATACCCAGAGTAAAAATATCTCTGTTCTCCAGTTAATAAATTTCAAGATAAGCCCAAAACAAAATAAGATTTGTAGTTTCCTTTTGAGCTGTTTTAATACCAATAACTTCCTTGAATAATTAAAATAATTGAGTAAAAATTCAGAAAGCCAGAAAATTCCACTTCAGAACTGAGAATTGTATGTTAGAAAGCTGTAGAAGGCCAGAAGCAAGAGTCCAGAAAAGTCAGTGTACAACCCTGTATGGGAAATCAGCCTCGTAAAATTCTGTTTACCTCAAGAAGTTGATTTTCATAGGCAAGGTTAAAAATATATGTACTAGATTTTCTGTCCACTGTTGCTTGCCTAGCATTTGTATTGCCAGGAAGGGGTGCAGGGTAGTTTCCCCCACATGTCCCATGTGCATCTGTGTATTATCAGTGGATATAAGTGCGTGTTCAATAGCACAAGAAAGGTGTGCATCTCAGAAAATGGAGTATTACAGCTGTTTAAATGCTTGGCTTTTGGGTTGAATTTTGAGAAGATGGATTCTTTTACATGCTTTCTAGCTACTGGTGGTGTGGGGTGGAAAAAACAAGGTCCAGGAGCTATTGCTGTGTGATGAGCTTTACTCTGCATCCATTTATCTGTTATATAGCAGAAGCTTGTCTTTACCAAATGTTGTTGACACTTTTATCTGTACTTTCTGTTTCAGAGCAACATTGATGATTGGGATAAAACCCAGTGGAGACAGATTAATGTGGAACAGATGGACGTGGAGCTCGGAAGGTTTGCCAAGGCAGGTTCCATAGCTGTCTTTTTCTGCAATTTGTCTGTCTCGGTGCCACCTCTTCCTCACTCTTCCCACCCACTTCGATGTTTCAGTGGATTTGTTACTCATGTCTGAATGTTCTGGAACAGGTTTTGTTTTGGGGGCTTTTCCTTAAAACCTTATTCTTCTGGATGAGTTTCCAGTCCTTGTAGAGGTATATGGTCAAAACCATGCTATCACTTCTCTGAATTGAGGCAGTATGTGAAAGAATAAAGAAGGTGGGGTTTTAAGACAGAAGAAAGTAATTATTTTTAGAGAAAGGTGGAATTTGCAGAGATTTATCTGCTCTGCCCAGTATTGGGAGTTGCAGCAAAGATACTCGTATTTAAGGGGAGGGCACTCCCTTTGCTTGAAGTATTTGCAATGTTTTGTTGATAGTAGCCCTGCAGAAGACCATTCCAATGGGACAAGGGAAGTACAAAGCAAAAAATAGCAATAAAGGCCCCCAGACTATTTGCAGGACACTAAAGGAACAGCTATGATTCGTAGACAGAATAGTAGTTGAGTATGGAAGGAGGAAAGCTTTGAACCTAGTAGGTATTAAATTTCTTCTTCTTTATATGTTTGTTTCATTCAGGGATAAATAGGTTTCATTACGTGCCCAATTAGTAGTGCTTTAAGAGAAGAACCAGACTTACAGCTGATGTCTTGGCTTAAACTGCTTTAAAATTATGGTACTGGGGGTCATAGACTGTGACAGGGGTGGTAAAAGTGAGGAGAAGGTTGAGATAACTGCATTACCCTTCTGCTTTTGCAGCATTTACTGTGGCACATATGCCAGGTCACAGAATAGAGAAGATGCTGCTCACTGTATGTGAGCTGATCACTTGTGTCATGTTCGTCATGCTCCGGTGTGCAGATGAGTCTCTCTTACCCATCTGAATGGTGGCTTTGAATTTATCAAATTTATGGATACTTTTATCTGCAGTGAAATAATTAATGAGAAAATTAGATGTAAATCATTAGGGCTGTGGTACAGTAAATGGCTCTGATCCAACTGTAATCATAAAATCACTGTGTAAATGCAGTATTAATACGGTTCCATTACTTTAAGTGCTGTACTGAAAAGTCCACTTCCAGAGCCTTTGCTTTATCTGCGACATAAACCAATGACCCCAATGAAATCTTTCCTAGACTCTCCCACATATCCGCACGTGAAACAGGAAAGTAGAGTTTTCTGACAAACCTAAACGTTTCTGAAAGTTATCAACAAGTTGTCTGTTAATGGCAAGCAATTATTACAATTATTTTAATCCTATTCCTTAGGAAATGTGGTCTTTACCTCAAACTAGGACAGGATAAAAAAGTTTGTTCCTGGGATGTATGCAGAGGCTTGGAGTTAAAGGTGAAGACTCTGAGCTGAGAGAGTTGGAGTTGAGGTTGTTCAGCTTGGAGAAAACTCTGGGGAGACCTTATATCAGCCTTCCAGTAACTGAAGGGGGACCTACAGGAGAGATGGGGAGGGACTCTTTATCAGGGAGTGGAGCGATAGGATGAGGGGCAATGGTTTTAAATTAGAGCAGGGTAAGTTTAGATTAGACATTAAGAGGAAGTTCTTTACAATGAGGGTGGTGAGACCCCAGAACAGGCTGCCCAGAGGTAGTGGAGGCCCCATCGTTAGAGACATTCAAGGTCAGGCTTGATTAGGCTCTGAGCAACCTGATCTAGTTAAAGATGTCCCTGCTTACTGCAGGGGGGTTGGACTAGATGACCTTTAAAGGTCCCTTCCAACCCAACACATTCTATGATTCTGTGTCATTGCTGAGAGCAATCCTGGAGTTGCAGTCAGAGAGAGACACTGGTACCAGCTCATGAATGTGACGAGTAAGTATTCAGCCAGAGACCCTGGTGATGGTCTCTCATGATCTACCCATAGATGCAGGAGTGCCGTCAGGCATGTGGTGGAGCCACTGCTGCCAACTATTCAATGTGGAAGTGGAGCAGGCTTAGGTCCCCGTCCGATTGTTGGTCTAGGAGGGGTTCGTAATGATTCCAAGCGTCCCAACATCCTGTTTTTCTGTCAGGTTCTCACATGCAGAGATTTAGGTTTCGGACAATGGTATCTTGTGGGTTGAGAAGTGAATTTGTGGTCTGTGCTCAAGCAAAGGGACCTAATTCTCTGACAAATTTAATTTTTTTTTTAATATTGTTTTCTTACAAAGCAGTAACAACATATGGTAAATACTCCCACCACTCCCCAAGATTTCTAGTGTGCAAATACTGTGTCTGTAGCTTACATCAACTTCAATGGCAGCTGTGCAAATAAACTTGCCTTTTAGTGTTATGATACCCAGTATGTCACAGTACCCAACACAGTACCCACACAAAACCCAAAAAACCCTAGTAACGGCATCAAGAAACATTTCATCTAGGCTGGTTAAGTTCACAGTTCAGGTGCAAATCTGAAAATATATCCAGTATCTAGAGTGCATATAACTCATTTCATTGTTGTTTTTTTAACCTGGATTCTATTTGAACGCTTTGTTATATGCACAAGTCTGTTCTTACTCATTTATTTATTTTGTTCTCTGCTTTTTGCTTTATAGGTCAGGATTTTAGTAGCAGAAGCTACTACCTTGACAGACCTTCTGGAACTCCAGCTTCATAAAGTAGAAGATGAAGTCTAACGTATAGTTGACAATGCTGTGAAAGAGTTGTGTACTGAAAAGGTGACAGGTGCCCATTTTTTTCCTTCTGTTTTTTTGGAGAATAGTATGTAAAAAACTAT
>KZ506678.1:41103-79007 GCA_002844005.1 Limosa lapponica baueri
AAAAAAATAATGATAGAAGTTAATATCTTCAAGTGACTTACCTGGGCAGCAAAATTCACAAGCTAGTGAAACTAATTTCTTGTCTGTGGTGTAGTTTACCCTCACTGTGAGTTAAATATAATTTAATTAAAGTTCTCAGCTCAAAATAAGAAATGTGATATGTATAGGCAGGTGTTATTACTACTCTTCTTGTTCCCAGATTTTGGCAGAAACCATCCAGGCATGGGCTGCCATGGAATTTTCCAACAAAGAGCATCACAGGAACAGAGCTCCTTTATTAAAGTCAGATGAACAGCTTCTTAAAACTTTGGGTAACGATCAAGTAAGGATTTAATTAATAGAAATACTGTTAGTATATCAATATTATTCACTCCCTTGATATGCTTGGTTAGTTAAAACTTTTTTCTTGAATCTTTATTGCAGAGAGTTATGTTTTCTCCAGATGTTAGTCCTAGAAAATTATATGTATGATATGTAACTATATATATCCTAAAAAAAATTCTAATCTCCGTGTAGGAGTTAACAAAATTACAGCTTTCTAAGCTTATATTTTCTTAAATTTTTTAAAAAGTAATTTAATAATATGCTGTCCAATTGCAGTGTTTAAAGATGTCTTCTGTTATGATATGCAATAATAACAACTTACAGGAGAATTTGTTAAATTCTTATTAGCTCTAGTTCCTGTTTGATAAATTATTTTGATTAGTGCAGTTTTTCCCTTTTTTTTTTCTTTGTTTTTCTAGGTTCAGCTGCAAATGATCCTGAAAAGCAAATATGTGGCATATCTCATTGAACAAGTGAAAGGTTGGCAAAATAAATTAAACAT
Source organism: Limosa lapponica baueri (assembly GCA_002844005.1). Taxonomy (NCBI): domain Eukaryota; kingdom Metazoa; phylum Chordata; class Aves; order Charadriiformes; family Scolopacidae; genus Limosa; species Limosa lapponica. Next base: position 41,930 of record KZ506678.1, read on the forward strand.
GGCAGATTCTGTCATTTCCATTTGGATGGAAGTTCAACACACGTGGTCTCACCTTGAAAGTATTTTCACTGACACTGAAGATAGCAGCAGCCAGCTGCCTGAAGATGCAAACAGATTTAATGAAATCAACAGACACTTCAAAGTTAGTAGTTTGTGTCTTATGTCCATTTCTAACTTGCATTTGAATTATTTTATGGGTAATTAAATAGATATTATAAAATATCTTATAATACCATATTGACAGTTTAGTTTGAATATTTCTTTGGTAGGCTTGTTTCTAGCCTACTGGTTTAACGTTATTGTGAGAGTCTCGGGCTTACTTGGGAGAATATCAAAAGTGGATTTTGAATTCTTTATTATTAAAATCAAATTAATTATTTGCCTTATTTTCCTTTCACATGGACTGGCAGCTGCTGGTTGATACGTTGTCACAAACAATGATTTCTGACAAAGTTCTGCAGGTCTTTCCTTCACATGACTTTAATATCTTCTTTTATTTGTGTTCTGTTAGCTTTCTAACCTCGTGGAGTCACATAGTGATACAATAATTCTGAGTTACAGAAACCCTTTCTGCCAAATGCTGTATCATTTTGGACAGTGATAGATGAAATGCAAGTTTATGGTCTATTATTTATTATTGGCCAAAGGTGATTACAGCAATCAACGTAAACATTTGAACTTTAACACAATACCATGTCTTAATTGTTCATTCTGGCCAAAAAACGTCACTGAAGCCTTGCTTAGTAAACAGAATATCTTCTGCGTTATCAGTATACTTACAGTTCAGCCCATGTACGCCAGGGGAAGTTCTCATTATGAGTAGTTCTGAAAAGCTAAGGTATGATAATGTTCTATAGGGAGGTTGTACGTTTATCTGCAAAAAACTGTTCTGTCAAGTAAGAAATTTTGTTCTTGTCCCCTACTTTCTAAGGCTGGACTCTGGAAGGTTGAAGGGGAATTTCCACTTAGGCAAACATACCTTTTCAGGCACTTTTCTGGCACAATTCCGTTCTCTTGGGTTCCTTGGTCCGAATGAGTAAAAAGAGAATATTATGTTTCAATTTCCGGGAAGGAAACGTGTGAGATTTGCCACCTTCTCTGTTCCTTAGACCTGTATTCATTGTTATTATTTTAAATTAAAAGTGGATTGTATTGTTCTGTTTTACTGTTTGGTCTGATTTCTTCTCTAACTGGGAGGGAAGTCTTGGTGTTAGGGTGATTAAAGGCACTTGCCATTAAATTCTGTCTTCTTTTCAGACTTGTTTTTTGTGAAAAAAAGGTCTGGCTGAATATTTAGAAATCAAGCGCGTTGCTTTTTCTTGCCATTTTTTTTTTTTCTTCAGCAGATTTGCTAGACATCCTTTCAAAAGGAACACAGCCAAAACAGGGGAACCTCCTGGTAGACTATTATACTTCATTTTGTCTACAGAAAGGCAAGTTTTCCAGCTAACCATGTGAGGAGATAGTATCATAGAACTGCACCTTTGTTTTCTGAGTGTTAATTTACTTTACAAATAGGAACACTTTGTGTAAGGAAGGTAATAAACATTTTACCCCCAGGCAGGACAAATGCAAGGTGTTCAGCAAGAAGAGATTGAACCATCATTCTAAGGAGAAGTGTTACAAATCCTGTGTTGCCTCTCGCTGGAAAGTTAGCCACATCCAGTTTGCATTTATTTTGATTTTTTGGTTTGTAGGTTTGCAGGGATTAGAAATGGAAAAGGCCAATGAGATCATCAAATCTATTCTCCTTCTGGCTTGGATTGATCGAATTTCAGGCAGGCTGTGTGTAGTGATGATAAGTACAACTGAAAGATCTATGGTCTCTGTTAGGCTGTTACTGACTGAGCTGCTGACCATTGTATGAGGAATGTTTTTGTAGCTATCCTTCTGTTTTCCTCCCTTGAACAATCACCTGCTAGATTTTGTGACACTTTGAGACCATTTTGTATAAAAACACAGGCACTTTGATGTATTTCAGAAGCTTTTGACTATGTTATCTACATGCCAGATGATACTTCTGGCCTCAGTGACTGTCCAACCATGGCCATTAATTCTCTGAGTGCTAGAGTTATTGGAGTGTCTCAGGCAAAGCCTTTTTAGATGTGATGTGACACGTAACAGAAGAACTGCTACTTTCCAAGAGGATGAAGGGCTTGTGAGGCTTGAACACTGAGCCTTTTCAAACATGATGACAGAGTCTCATGGCTTCTTCACACAACTAAATCTCAGTGACTTGTTTCATCCAGGCATTGCTCTGTGCCACATATAAGAAGAGCAACCAAACAAATCTGTTCTAGTTGTCCCACATAGAGCAAGCTGCTGTGTAGTCTGATCTTTAAACCTCATGGCCTTTGGAGAGGTGTGTAGTTACACAAGGCATTTAGACCTGAAGCAAAGATTTGTTAAATAAGCATTAGCCATAATTAATAACAATTTCAAGACTTCTCAGTTTTATATTGAGCCATCTTTGTCCTTCAGACTGTTCTGACAACTGACAATAGTGTGATTAACTATTCGCTGCTTTATCTGTGACCATTTCCCCCATCTTTTCACGTAAAAACCTCCTGTAGTGACCATGCAACAGTCAGATAGCATTGCTGTGTCAGGCTGTGCCACCGGCGAAATCAGAAATATTCCTATTGTTCAATTGGCATAAGGGTTCTAATACTATGGAAAAAACCTTGTTTTTTAATTTTATTATTGTCTTTACAACTTAAGGACGAGATGTTGATTAATCACCTGATAATTCAGTGCATCTTAGTTGCTAAGATCAATTGAAGACTGTGTGCTGAAAGCATTAGAATAAGAAACACAATTGTAAGATTAGTGCAAGTACTTCATATTTTCCAGTTAGTTGCTAAAAACTGTGTTAAATTTTGCTAAATGACAAATCTTATTGTGTATAACAAATGTTAGCATGGTAGTCATTCGCTTTAATAGAAATATGCCTTAAAGTAGTGTGATTGACACAAATCTAAGGTAAGTGGTTTCCTTGTATGTCTGGTATTTTTGGGTGCAGGTGGCCCATCATTTTACCAAACTTTTTGACAACATTGCTGATGCTAAATTTCAAGAGAATGTAGAAGAATTGGTAAGTACTGCCCTTGGGATGGACAGCAGAGAAAAGGAGGTAGTTCCTATCTATGTAGCGTGTGGATGCAGTGGTCAGGTACATTGGGTTATGTGAAATATCCTTTACAGATTTTGCCCTCTTTGAGATATAGATTAAATAGATGCTTTCAATGGCACGAAATGCTGCTTTTAAAAATGTAAATTTAGGAAAAAAAAAAACAAAAACAAAAAAAAAACCCTTACAACTATTTCTTCCAAATTTCAAAACATTTTGTGGCCAAAAACTCTGCAATAAACTATTAATTTAATAAATTGTCAAGCTACCCCTTGTGTGTAAGTTGTGGTCTTGTTGGGTTTTTTTAAAGAAGTGTAGAGAGTTAAGTGTTTAGGAGCAATGAAAAAGAAAAAAAAAATGTCCTAAAATCCACCAAACTGCTGAAGCCTGTGGTTGAATGTTGCATTTCTCATACTTCCTCTCTTCTTCTGCCCTTTTATTTCATCCTCCATTGTACTTTCCCATTCCTTCCTCTCTTATCCTTTAGCACACGCCTCTCCAGACCTCCAGCTCTCTCCCATGTCCCCTATCAGCTGAACAGGGTTTTAGCTGTTTTTGAGCCTCGTATTTGCTAATTGGCCAGCCAGAATGTGTGCTAACTGGGTAGTGGTAGGTCAGAGAGAACAGATCAGCAGCTTCTGAGACAATAACTTATTGTTCTCAGAACAGTGCTGAATGGATAAGCATTCACATTGCATAAAATCAATGTTGCATGTGGTTCTAATGATTGATTGTCTCAGCAGGGAGGCCCCAGACTGAATGGGCAAATGTATGCAGCTTGCCTCTTGGAGATAGCTTCTCCAAGATACAGCTACATTTGAGTGCATGGAGACATAGGAAAGACTGTATTGTCTGTGTTTTCTGTTCTGCAGACACAGGGTAAAACTTCAGACTGTCATATTTGGAGCTCCAAGACGCTCTGTCTGTGTGTTTAAGTCAAATGGATGTGTAAAACAAAACTGTCCAGTATCTAAGTAATTGGGAAGGGCTCCTCTGAACTAAATCCTTCTGAAGAGGCCGTAGGAGAGAGAAAATGGAAGGAAAAAACCCTCATTCTCAGTTTAAGTTTGTAACGAATGGTTATGTAAAGAAAATCCTTTCTAAAGACTAATGACATGAACTGCTTATATTGTTACCACTTATGTTACATGCATAAATTTGTGCATGTTTGGGTTTTTTTCTTCAAAACATAGAGTCTTGGTTGTAACACCTTGAGGAAACTGTGCACAAAAGAGTGTGCCTGAGCATCAAGGAGGCGATACTGGCCTGTGAAGAGAAGCAGAGAGAGCAGTGGGGATTTGACTACCCAGCCCAGGTTGCACTTGCTGGTTCACAAATCTGGTGGTTTTCAGATGTTGAAATGGCATTCGGTAGGCTGGAAGAGGGGTCGGCATCAGCCCTGAAGGGTTGCCACAAGAAGCAGGTATGGATATCTTCTTTTTGTTTAATTAAGTGAAAATAAGTACAGTGTGAAAACGTTCTCATAAAAAGATGAGTAGCATATCTAGTAATTTCAGTCCTTTAGTAAATTAACTGCTATTAACACCTACTGGAAACAACAATATGCCTTTTTCTTCCATTTCTATTTTCTCACGGGCATTGTTATCACATCTTAATTACTGGGGTTTCTGTAGGATTATTCAATCCTGCTTTAGCAGGGGAGTTGGACTAGATGATCTCTAAAGGTGCGTTCCAACTCTGACAATTCTGTGATTCCGTGAAAGGTAAAAGCAAAGATACTGCCAAACATCAACCATGTTGTCAAGAATGGAGTATGCAACCAGTACCTACAGAAATACTACTAAGCAAATATATTTGTGTAAGGAAGACAAAACTGTTGGTTTTATTTGTGACAAACCAAACAGTTTACTTCTAGTATTATTATTTTCAGTCCTGCTTCAGAAGGGTACCTTCTGCAGGTTGATTTTTACTTCACCCTTGTCTACTTCCAGCTTCTTTTGAATGTTTTTGTTCTGGTGTGAGTATTATTTCTCTTTGTCAAAATTTTGAGTAGTTTTGGTTTTCTTTTCCAACCTAGAAAATCTGCCACAGGGAAATACGAAATAGGAAAGAGACTTTAAGGGGAAGGAAATCTGATAGAGGTGGATAAAGATTAATTTTTGTTTACAGTTTCTCATAATACAAGGTCTATAATAGGCACTATGTGAAGCTATTAGGTAGCAGACTTTAAACAAAAGAAATACTTTCACACAGTGTACAGTTTAAAATATGGAACTTTTGGCTACAGAATGGCAGAAGCATAAAGAAAGGTCAAGTAAAGCGTCAGTATAGTTCATGACTATTAAATATGATGACAAAGTAGGCTGTGTGGTTTTGAGGGTTTGGTTTTGTTGAGTTGTTGGGGTTGGTTTTGCTTAGTAAATTCTGACTGATGTGTCTGTGGCAAATTGTGCCATGTATTCCCAGGATACCCATCTTCTGGACTCATTTTTTTTGTGCCTTTTGTTAGTTTTGGTTTTTGGTTTTTTGGTTCTTGTTTTTTGTTTGTTTGATTGGTTGGGGTTTTTTGGGGGTATTTTGTTTGTTTAAAAACAATCTCTGGTAGCTTCTGTGGAAGGCAGAGACTGATCCATGATGAACCTCTGTGTGATCCAGGCAGGCTGTTTCAGTGGTCACTTTGCAAGTAGAGCAGAGACCTGTCTCGTGCTGTTGCTGCTTCCCGATGATGCAGCCTGTGGTGGGGACTTTGGATGGGTTCTGCTGTAAAAAGGGTGGACTAGGAAAGATCGTCTGGATTTCCCTGCAGATAGCAGTTCACCACCATAAAGAAGTGGAGCTTTAAAGGAAGATGCCAGAAATATTTCAGTTTACCTGACAATTTCATTGAAAATGTTGCTATTGATGATATGACACAGAAAAATAAGAAGCCTGGTGAAACTACCTGCTGGTTTTATTTTTGTAATTATTTTCAAAATCTATTAGGGATTAGACAATGATTCTTAAAGAACTTGTTTGCATGGAGTATTACAATCTGTGGCTTTAGCTATGTCTCAGTAAAAACAGCACCAGTAAGTGGTTTTGTATATTTTATAAAAACAATACAGAAAGCCTAGTGTTTGAAGTCTTACTAATTCACCGCCCATTTTTAAGCAGGACTTTTGAAACATGTACAAGCATAGCCCTGTCTCGCACTAGCTAACCAATAAAACATATAAAATATATAAAAGTTAGTTATATTTGCCTCCTTAAACTTACATGTAGTAGCTGTGTACATTTTTCTTTCCTGTTAATATGAAACATGAAAAATTCCATAGGGTCTTTCTACTATGTAACTCTGTATAATAAATTCATAGCATGTTTTGTAATATTCCCTTTGCTGTTTTGCATATTTTTAAAACGTGCTCTTTCCAAAGGTGTATTTTCAAACAGTTGGGCAATAAATGTACTCAAGCAATTAGTACCATAAGTTTTGTGGAGTCTGGTGCATATTTCTATGGAGATGATACTCACAAAATTTACAATTTAACTTCATGAAGTTGAATATTTAAGTTGAAACTTAATATTTTCATCCTTCTGTTCTTCCTACCTTGCCTACTTGATCATCTTCAGTATTTGTGGATTGTCATTGTCTTGAAATGTCTGTTTGAACCAGGATTTATTCTAGCATCTGAGGTTTAATGTCAGCAGATTTGTACATACAAGCTCATTTTTGTGGCTATTTAATTCAAGATGTAGGCAGAACTAATTTCTAGTAGCAATAATGGCAGATAGTACTGGGATGCATCTGGTCTTAGAGACTTACCTAAATCTTTTCAGGTCACGCAGCTAAATGCTCTTATTATCGTGCTGCTTGGAGAACTTTCCTTGGTGAGGGATGGAAAATCATGACCATTTGCACCATAGACATTTACACTAGAGGTGTAGTAGCCAGCCTTGTAGCTCAGAAGTTACGTGTTTGGATCAACTGTATTTTACATTCACAGTTTCAGTGGATTTGAAAATAATTAATAGTACTTAAGCCAAGTTTGGGTCTGGATCTGGACCTGGACATGAGGGAGGAGAAGGTGTAGTAGTTATAATAATGAAGACAGCCTGCTTCAGAGCTGTGTGCCACACCTGTGTTCTTTGTCAGCTATTACAGAATCACAGAATGATATTGCCTTCTGAGTTCAAAATTTTCCTGAACAGAAGTCAGGTGTCAACTTCTACCCTACTTCAGGGAACCGTTCAAACTTTTAGTACCTTTTCTGTGAGCAGCAAGATATTTCCTTTAAATTTCAGATCACAAAACGGAGTGCAGACAATCGTTGGGAAATCTGAGCATTTTTTTCCAAATGTCTTCAGTTATTCTGCTTTTAATTATTCCATCTTCAATCGTTACAGTGCGTTTTGCTCTCCTTTTAGAGGCATACATGTGCATCCTTAAAGCAGGACAGTCCTCTCCTGTTGTGACTCTTTATAAGTGCCTACAATTATAATTTTGAGTGTTTATTTAAACCAAAGTGCTCTCTCTATGTGTAACTTTGTTCAGGTAAAACTAAGGTGACCGGCACAGGTTGCTGGTTTGAGTGCATGAAGTGTTTCACTGGATGGGGAGTGTAAAGGGAAAGAATTCTCAATTTCCTTCTGACCTCCTGAGCCTAAGAAATAAAATGAGTTTCTAAGATGGCATTAAGACAAGAAGAAAACAAGTCTTGAGGAGTAAAATGAAACTCATTCTGGGCAAAGAAAAGTCTGCTCCCATGCAAAGACTGCATTGTTTGTAAGGAGAGGTCTTGGCTTAATAAGTGTCAACATCTTCAGCCGTAATAGCTCTGTTAAAAAGATCTTACATTACACTTGCATCTGTACAAAAGCACAAATGCCTCGAGGTGAGTCTAATCCTTTATAATTGGTTGTAGGAGTTATTATGCATAAGTGGCTAGGAATGAGGTGTGAAACCTAGTGATGACAGCTGTAGCTTTGTGATGGGTCGCATTTCTTCCGAGTAGCTCCTACCTGGCAGAAAGGCTCCGCAATGCCGTCTTAGGTCACCAGTTCCCGAGCTTTTGCTTGGCTGTCACAGCTATGCCGCAGATGGGATGATGCCCAGGAACACTGTTTTGCCAACACTTGCGATGCTCAGTTTCAGTACTTTTATGAGTACTTGGGAAATACCCCTTGGCTCGTTATTACACCTTTGAGTGACAGGTAATGACTGTTACTAATAACAGTGTATGCTTTATCTGTTTCAGTGAATAAAAAGTTAAATTTGCTCTCAGAAGTTCAGTGTTCTTTCATACCTCATGTGAACTGTATAAGGTTATTAAGACACAATAGCTTTGAGCATGTGTACGCAGGTTGGTGTGTGCGTACTGAATTCATGGTGTGATCTTACTGTCCATTACTTTTAAAATAACTGAAATATTTCTTGCGTAACAATGTACATATTCAGTGTCTAGTCTCAAGTAGAATATGAGCAGATCTATACCAAAGTTAATCAGGAGTTTTCAGCAAAAGAATATTTTTTTTTTTCAGATGTGGATGTCCAAAACAGTACTCTTTTCACACCACATATAATTAAGCTCTTTTCTGGAAATGTTTTGGCTCCGGTGTGGAGTTTCTTGTCAAAACTGGTGATCCAGAATGATGCATCCAGCAATCCTGAGTGGCTTAACGCTTATGAACCTCAGTTGAGGGGGGCAGTTCTGAGGCTCAAGTCTTTGAAACAGGGAAGGTGGCAGCTACAGCCTCCTGTTTCTTGTCCTGTGTGACCACTTGCTAAAAAGTGTTGATGTTGCTGGTTTTCATATCTAAAATAAGCCTTTTCCAAGTAGTGCCACATTGTGATTTTACATGAACATGAAACCCTTTGTAAATGCAGGGAGGGAGCAGATGGTAACATTAAATCACCTGTGTAATATACTACCTTAAAATAACTTTCTCTTCAAAATGTAGCAATGAGTGTGAGTGAACTCCTGGCCCTATAGGAATCCAATTAGAGCTCTGCTGTTGAAACTCTGGCCCTGTTCATGTCACACCATGTCAAATCATTGCATCATATGGGTGGGAGCTTTGGTGGGGTTCAACCTTGCAAGAAGACTCAGGGGTTCCAGTGTTTTTCAGTGTTTTTGAGACAAGTGTTCTGTTTCCACTGTACCATGTTCTCCTTCCTCTCCTTCCTTTACTTGATGCTGCCTCCCGGCCTTTTCAAACCCACCGCATCCCTATCAGTCTCATTTATTCTGCATGCTTTAAAAATTAATTATTCTTATGACATACTTCAGCCATATGCACTCTTTGTTGCTCTAACGGTCCAATCTTTTCCTTCCAAATTCAGTGCTGGCCAGAGGAACCATAGATAAATAGAAGCCGGTCCTATCAGGGAAATGCCTCTGTTTGCTCAGCTCTAACAAACTTTCCCAGGCATTTGCTTTTGGCCATTGTGCAAGACTGGATCCAGGCCTGGATGCACCTTTTTCTCCTGACCCATGATGGCTGGTTTTATATGATCCTGTTGTTTATCTCTAATCCAAATGCAAAATTTTTGTGTTTTCTTTTTTATAACTGATTTTTATTCCTTGGTGAAAAGATTACATTGAAGTCATCAGTTGGAATATTTATTACCGTGAACTCAGGATACGCAAGAGAACTACCTGAAAATCTCAAAGCTCTGTTCTGGTAAGTATGCTGTAGTGTATTTTTATGGCATACAAGTATATCAAGTCTGCATTTAGAGTACAGGTGTTGCCTAATGTTACTAGCTTTGATTTGCAATGAAATGCAATTTGTGTTTGCTTCAGAATTTTTGTGGAAAAAAAAATAACTATTCAAGTTGTGCATGCCTGTACACCACAACAACAAGGGAAATAAAATGTCTTGCCCTTTTTAAAAAGACCTACATATAGTTGTAAAGGTGTCCATGAATACATGGAGTGTACCTAAATATGTGCAAGAATATTCTCTGTTTTGTGGTAGATAGAAATCCTCACAGCTGGCTTCATCTAGTAAAATAACCATCTGTGTAAGTGTCTGGCTGTCGCATTCTGTCCATGGGTGTAGGCATGCTTGTGTTCATAGATATTTCATAACTACCCATTGAAAATGAAGCCGTATACTCTTACCTAGGAAGATATTCAATACATGTAGCACACAGCAAATCAATGCATGTGCTTTTCCACACTGTAGGACAGTCCATTATCTTTTCCTTAAAGTATGTATTTATGCTTTATATCTTAACAGTAATGTTTCAAGGAAGAAAGTTTTGAATTTAAAACATCTGACTGTATTTTGCATGCTGCACTCAGTGAGTTTCTATCAAAATGGTGTTTCTGAGAGTGAATTAATTCCACAAGCAGTTGCTTGTAAAATGATGCCAATTTATTCCGACAAAGTGCCGGAGCTGTGCTTTGAACTATTTGATTATGGTCTTTGACTTAAATGGTGCAGAGCTTGCTTAAATGAGAATTGTCACTTGAAATCCTTGTTTTTGCATTAACACTTTTCACTGATTTAATCAAGACTTGAGGAAAAAAGTGATTCTGTGGTTTCATTTGTCAACATATTGAAGTTCAGAGGGGCAAGCTGCAAGGCATTGCCAGGCTGTCTGGGGAGGCACAAATAGAGACGTGCTATCTGGGACCTGCTTCTCCAAGCAGTAAATTTCTTTGATTTTTTAAAAGATAGAAATTTAGAGCAGACCGGGAATTGCTGTTGCTTCTGTGAGCAAGTTGAAACATAGGTACTACCTTTTTTTTCTGTATTAAAAGGTCCATCAAGGTTTTGGTGTCCTTTATTATTTCTGCTTTAGCCATGGAATTCCTGACATCATGCTCATTCGTGCTTTCACTGCAGAAAGACACAAAGTCTGCTAAAGTTAGAAAGCTGTTTGCTGAGGCGCATCTCATCCTCTTGCCAACCAAACATCCTGCTTCAGATGGCAGGATGGAGCGGCAGCAGCAATTAGCTTTCTTGTTCTTTGAGCCTCAATTACAATAATTTGTAACAAGCAGTAAGTAAACATCTGTTTAGGAAGAGGAGGTCAGCATTTGAATTCATGTGCATCTGCAAAGATTAATCTAAAAATTTTTTTTTAATATTTCACAACTTACCTGTTGCTTTACCAAGCCTTCTCATTAATTACCACCTAAGATCTCTTCAAGGCAAAGCAGGGTTGGTGTGCACCAAGGGAACGATGTTGGGCAGCTCCTCAGGTCAGAACCTCACCGAAGGGAGGGAAGGGTGACGGGGACCTCATCCACCCCTGTCTGTGCAGAGCAGCTGCCATCCTTCCTGCATTTGGACAGATTCTGCTGGCTCGGCAGCCACGTCTGCTGCAGTCAGTTAGGTGTGATATTTGACAGGACAGCAGGAGGGATCACTCCCTGTTGCTACCAGATGTTTCATCTCTCAGTGGACCACCAGAGGATGGAACTTGCATATGATTACTTTTGTTGTTCTTTTTTTTTCTTTTTTCCCCTCCATTTGGGAAGAAAGGACTAAGGGATATGAAAGAATATTAATTAATAATATATCTACTGAAATATAAAGTCAAATTATGGCTGTTTTGGTGTGCTTTTTATTATGGTTGTCTTTGGTTTTGATCATTTTTTAAAATTTTCAAACAGTATTTGCTACATGGAGCTAAAGTGTTACCTTTACTTGGTTGACATGTAAAATAAAAAGCCTTTGGAATTAAGTATGAATGGCTGCATTTGGGACTCAGGAATTCAGTACTGTAGCTGATGTCTGTAACAGCTCTTATCCATTGTACAATGTACTGGAAAGATGGGAGGTGACTGGTAAAGCATTAGCTCCTCATATTTGCCACCAAATATATCTTCTTTCCCTCACGAGATTTTGTTAAATACTACTAGCCTAATATTTCTTGGGCAAGCAGTTATTTTATTTGCAAGAAGGGTATTGGCTATGGTAGGTAGAAGAGCATATAATTTTTTATAATTCATTGCAATACATATAGCAGTCCTTGTCTGGGCTTATGAAGAAATGCTTTTTAGGGAATAGTTTACTTAAAAATTGTTTAACAGAGGGGTGCTTGCTCATTTTCTAGACTATATGTTAGTAATTTCTGTCAGAAATACATTGCTGGTCTTAAATTTGTCATATTTAAATATGAATGGGGAACAAAAGAAATCTTCGTATTTGTCAGTAGTAAGAAAAGTGCTCTGAGGGACAAATTTGCTGGTTTGTAGCTGACCTGAACACAATATTCAAGACATCTGCTCTGCTACTATGTAACTTAAGTAGTGATTTTTAATGAGGAACTTGTTTAGCTCTAACATTATTGTTTTGTGTTGCTTTTTAAATTGGAGACTTTTCTCATTTATATAATTAGAATAGCTCTGGTTTTAGAATCATAGAAATGTTTAGGTTGGAAGGATCGTCAACTCCAACCATCAATTTAACACTTCCAAAACCATCACTAAACCATGTCCCTCAGCACCACGTCTGCCCGTCTTTAAATACCTCGAGGGCTGGTGATTCCACCACTTCCCTGGGCACCCTGTTCCAATGTTTGATAATCCTTCAGTGAAGAAATTTTTCCTAAAATCCAGTCTAAACCTCCCCTGGCATAACTTTGAACTAAAGGGTGGTGAAGCACTGGAACAGGTTGCCCAGGGAAGTTGTGGCTGACCCATCCCTGGAGGTGTTCAAGGCCAGGCTGGATGGGGCTTTGAGCAACCTGCCGTAGTGGAGGTGTCCCTTGCCATGGCAGGGGTGTTGGAAGTAGATGATCTTTAAGGTCCCTTCCAACTCTAACTATGATTTAAAAAAGAAACAAAAAATGAAACCTCTAAAGGTAGTCATAACTTCATATAAAAGCATTAAAGCCCTCCAAAAATCGAAGTCCTTTAAAAAATGAGGGCATTTATTGCAATGGCAGGGTGTTGCACTTGACTTCGAGACCCTGTAGAGCTGCAGGTAGTATCCTCCAGCCGTTGGTGGCCAGGGATGTGGCTGTGGACTGTGCTGGCTCTGAGTGTCGGCAGTACCTGTCTTGCAAGCCCTGTGTTTCTCAGCTGCCTTCTTTGTGTACAGCGATGTTGCTGAATACTAACAATCAACAGTGCCTAATTAGCTCCTTTTACTTTGAAGTAAGGTCCTTGTTAGCTTTGACTGACACTCTTAATTGTGACTCTCTTGAGCTCTGTTTTCAAAAATGTTTGCACACATCAGTCATTTGATTTAAGTGACTTATTCTTACCATGTTTAAATACTAATCTGTGTATTTGGATTATGGGGTTTGTTTTCTTCCTCAGACTCTGTGCTATGGTTGTCCCTGACATTGAACCGATCTCTGAAATTACGTTGGTTGCTGAAGGGTTTATTGATGCACCCTCGTTAGCCAGGAAGTTTATTACCTTGTATACTGTCTGCGGGGAACTGCTTTCTAAACAGGTGAGGGTCTCTTTGGGCTTCTGGGTTTGATCCGTGTTAATTAACACATACCCACTTGGAAACAGTGCAGCTGGACATTGTATAATAATAGGGGTCCTATCTGTTATTTTGAAGACACCTTAAATCACATGTCCATCCTTATTAAATTGTCAGATATGAATTTAGAAGAAAGTGCCCTTTCCTCCCATCTTGGGACATTTGTAATGCATTAATTTAGCATTAAATAACTGTATATTACTGTTTCATACCTGGGATGGCCAAACTTCATCATACTGTCATGTAGTATCTATTAGAAATATAACTATCCGTTGGAGAAGAGAAAAACCTTAAAGGACAATAGTAATTATTATGAATGGCAAATAATATATTCTGTTTGGATGAATGTTTGTTTAAGCTTTCCCCAGTAAATACAGTGGAGGATTGTTTGAAAAATGGAAATAAAGCATTTCTAGAAAAATTAATTATTATACTAGGAATAATCCATATTCAGAATAGTTATCTTAAAAATCTACAATTTATAAGACTTGGAAGGTTTATAATTTCTTCCCCATATGCAGGCTTTTACTCATTTCCAGCTGCATAATTTTTCACAAGACATTCTTAATATTCAGTTTTATTAGTGGAATAAGAACCCTGAGAACCCTTCAACCTTAAGCCATATAGTCTCACTAGCAGTGCCATTATGAAAGCAAAAGCAACTTTATTTTCATGCCTGCATAATTTTGAAATTATCTCTAAATATCCTGAAGATTTCCTGACACATTCTTGCAATGTTTCTAGAGATAATGAATTTGAACGTTGTATATCTTAAGATAGCAATATTGTCGGCTTTACTAGACCAGGGATTCCTCAACTCGAATGATTACTTTTTCCTGGAGTCATTTTCTGAATTCAGAAAAATCAATTGTACAATTGTTTGACATTTTAATATAAATAATAGTAATAATAATATTAACTCTTGAAGCAAAAGTTCTTGTTTGTTATTTTTACCTTGTTTTAGTTTTAATGGAAATAAGAGAAATCCTTTTGACTAAAATTCTGGGCTGCTGCAGAAAATATACAGCAGCTGGGAGAGCTCTGTAAACATTGGTTCAGTGTTGGGGCTTTTTAGGGCTCCCAATATACCTTTGGGGCACTAGGATCCTATCCTATGGAAACCACTTCAGAACAGAGTTGTCAGGGCTTTAGATGTGGTGCTGAGGGACATGGTTTAGTGGTGGTTTTGGCAGCATTAGGTTAACGGTTGGACTTGATGATCTTAAAGGTCCCTCCCAGCCCTAGAGGATTCTATGATTCTAAGATGCTCTTGTTCAAATTGTTTAAATCTCCTCTATGTTTCACACTCCTTCCCTTTCAACTTCTGTGCCACCTAGAAAGGAGAGGGAAAGAGGTGATTGTTACACAGTCCTGGAAAAAGGAGGAAGAGGGATTGAAGAGCCTGTTTGTGATCAAAAAGTTGTGCCTTTTGCATTGGATATCTGTGTTCCCACTTGGCAGGGCATAGGGGAAGATCTAGCCTTTTCTCTGCCTTTCACTTGCCAAATGTTCCTAGACTTTTCCTCTAGGCTAAGGACTTACCTGTTTCTCTTTTCCTTTAATTATGGTGTTGGAGCTGGTTGCAAAATACATTGGTAGTCTGTCCAATCTTCTCTTTCAGAAACAGAAAATTTTTGCTAGCATCAGGTCAAATTGGTAGAAGTTTGGCAGCAATTTCATTTCACACATTTCGTCCTTTATTGTTTTTTTCTTTGCTAGGCTTCCAGCACTGGCCTAAAACCACTGCAAGACTACAAGGGAATAAAAAGGTATCATATTACTCTGTGTGCAAGTAGCTTGTTTTCTTCTTAAACATTAACACTTAGTTTTATTTCCTGTGCTAACACGACTAGTTAAAATGTTTTCACAGGACCATTATGACCGGGGACTTCGTGCTATCAAGTCAGTTTTTGTAGTTTCTGGCTGACTGAAATGAGGAGACAAGAACAGACCTGAGGATCAGGAAAAATCTGCACTTAAAAGCATCTAAGAGTAGGAGCTGTCTCTGGTGTTTGCCTTTGAATAAAAACAGAATCCTAAAGAGAGGAAGAGTTGATGCTTGCAATATTTGGTTTACTATCCTTTTCCAGGTGCTTATGTGAGCCTTAAGAGACTTCAATTTATCTAAAATAGTAATGGATGATATCCCGCTTTTCACAGGCCTGATCAGTGACCTGTTTCCAGCTCTGGATGTTCCGAGGAAAAGGAACCTGCAATTTGAACTAGATGGTTAAACAATCTACCCTGGAGCTTCCCTTGCAGCCTGAAGAGACCTTTATTCTGTAAGTAAAAGAATTCATTGCCTTTAATTACTCCCCTTAAGAGTTTCACTCAGAATTATTGCAAATGGGTTGCGTTAGACATGAAGGTTATTTTTGAGTATGTTACTGTATTGGTAAGGTGTCCTCCACATCTCAGTATTTCAAACTCATTTTGTCAGGGCAGTAATGCACCTCAGGATGATCAATAGGTCTGTAAGGAAACACATACCCTGTTCGAAAAAGCTACCTACATTGACAAACTTGTTTGTGTACTGTACGAAACATTTGTACTTGGTAGCAAATTAATTGTTGGTGATTATTTATAGGGAGGAAAGAAGAGAAAAGGGAGTAAAACCATATAAATAAGAAGGTGTGGATTTGGAATGTGCATGGCTACATGTGATTTTTGTGTGTTCTGTTATTTTTCTATAAAATAATGCACATTGTGCTATACACAGATTAAAACATGCATGTAAATGTATATATGCATGTATACTCATAAGAATTAGTTGTCTATAAGCTAATTATAGTTGTCTATAAGCT
Source organism: Limosa lapponica baueri (assembly GCA_002844005.1). Classification (NCBI taxonomy): domain Eukaryota; kingdom Metazoa; phylum Chordata; class Aves; order Charadriiformes; family Scolopacidae; genus Limosa; species Limosa lapponica. The sequence continues at coordinate 58,259 of KZ506678.1, forward strand.
AAATTTTAAATCTATAACACTAATTTTAGTTTGAATTACAGGCTGAAAAGGTGAAATTTAGAAACTCTGGTTAGTATACAGACCAAATGAAGTGTGCTTATTTGGACTACTAAGGAAGTATATTCCCACCCTCCTTCAAGGAACATCCACATCTGCTGTATGCGATAGCACACCCTTTTCCAGTTTATTGGAAACTGAGATAATGAAGCTGGGTAAATGTGACTGATCTCCAGATTTATAAAGGATTTTCTGCTGTAGTTCCATTTTCCTGACGGAAGGGTGCAAGACAATAAGCTATGTCTTGGGGTATTACGAAATTTGCAGTCAACCTTCTATAGAGTATTTTGATTCCCGCTAACTGGGTGACTCAGAAGAGGAACATGGACTTGTTCCTATTGAACTTCGGAAAATCAATGTGGATGCTCTTCACTAAGATAGAAATCCATAAGCAGCTGAGCTATTTTCAATCTGCAGCTCACAGAACTATTTCTTTGGAAGAAATGTATTACTTTTGTGGACTGATTTTGTATTTTACCAAATTATAGCTGTGCAACTGTTCTAAGTGTGGAATTCAGTCTGCTAAATTGATGGCAAAATTGTGGTAACTGTTTTGCATCGCTGGGTTGGCACAGTTCTATTGGACTGTATGGCTGTATAGCAGAATAAGATTTGTTGAGGTAACTACATTCATTAATTTAAGTCAATTCTCTTCCCATTTTCTGAGAGAGAAATTAACTTGCTTGATGCAGCATCAGTTCAGGTGAGGCAAATCTGCCGAGTGCATTTTTCCTGTTAAAGGGATCAGGCACGTGGAAGGGGAGATAATTTTTTGTGAATAATTGTATGTCTATAGTAAGAGGAAAGGTGTTCACTGTGTATTCCTTCTGTGCAGTAGGTTGTTCAGCTGGAGGACCTACTGGCAATGCATCACTCTGTTGTTGGAAATGCGGGGACTGGAAAGAGTAAGGTACCTGCCTACCTACACAGTGTGGTTTTGACCTTACTTTGTAAAGAAATTGCCGTGGTTCTTGCAGAAAACGTTCTGCATGTTGCCTTTGCCTTGGGCTCAAGAGTAATAACGCACTATTCAGACCATTCAGTCAGCCACATGATGTTCAATGGCAAAGCTCAAATGTTACAAGCAAATACTATATTTTATGTGTTTGCAGGTACCAAAGGAAAATTAATTGCGGTATCAATTAGTGAGCATTCTATTTGACACATTGACCAAGTAATACTTTGTTCTGGAAGGAGAAGCAGGATGGTTTAATTAGGCTTCTAGACAGAAATAGTGGAATATATTGCCAAAAACACTAGACAAATACTTCTAATAGATAATGCTTGCCCATTTCTGCTACTACATGTTGGCAGCTGCGTGGATTTTCTTCCCCATTCAACAATTTCTATTAGAAAAGATTGACTGCAGAGTACAGCCACTTCAGAATGGGATTCTCCTTTCCTACCCTTAGGCTTAATGGAAATTTGGGGCTAAGCTATCACAGAGGCAGGAGTAAGTCAAGGTGAACAGTTGACTGAGAGCAGGGATTTGCAGTCAGACACCCAGTTCAGGAGGAAAGTCAAAGATTCCTATTATATCAAAATTGTGTCACTAACATGGAGCCTGTGCCTTCTCTTCAGATGCTGAAAGTTGTTCATCACAGGTACGTGAACGTAAAATAAAAGCCTGTTTGGAGTGATCTTAACCCAAAAGCTCTGACAGCTGATGGTCTCTTTGGTTTTATACACCACGCAATGTGAGAGTAGAAAGATGGCAAGAAGCACATGCGTTCTTACTAGGGCCGGTTCTTAGAGGCATCGTTCTCCATCACAAAATGGACAATGCCATAATTCAGAGGAGGTGTTGGAGACCAAGTTTTTGCAGTTTTCTGTGTTTTGCTGCAATGAGATGTTGGTGGAGAGCGCTGGTGGTTATGGAAAGACTGGAGGCAGGGCAGGATGCTAGTAGACAGAAAAGTACTAGCCTGAATGATGCTGATTCTGCTGCCTTAAAAGGTAAGTTATTTTCTCCCCGGACCCATGAAACCTCCCATATCATTAAGACTAATGACATACTCTCCTGTAATCAAAACAGAAATAGGTCATTATTACATAAAATACAGTCATTTTGCTTTATCAGGTGTTCACTGAAAATATTTTTGATTTTCTACTTTGAATAGCCACCTAATAAGCAAGCAAAGGAAAAAAGCATGGGTTTGATGCTACAAAAGCTTCTTGTTTCAGGGATGCATTAAGTCTTCTGAAGTTTTAATTACCGTGCAGTGTTGTTATTGAAACACTGAAGTGATGGGATTCTATTGAAATATAATTTTCGGGTCTCCTGTCATCTCTTCTGAGAAAGCAAGCTAATATTACCCATGAGAGGTAAAAAATTATTAGTTTTAGATGGGGACATAGATCCTATGTGGATTAAGTTGCTCAACACTCATGGATGATAACACGGTGAACAATTCAGATACAGTGGTTCCCCTCTACCTTTTTTCACATATTTCTCTTCCTGTGTTTTTCTGGAGGTAGTTTTTCAGTGTGTGTTCTTTTTTTCTTTCTTATAATTTCTTTGATTTTTCACTATTGCTAGGTAATATTTTAGCATCTGATTAATGCATTATGTCTTTGTCTATTTTGTACAAGAAAAAAGCTTAATGTAGCCTGAGTATACTGTAAGGGTGATTGTGCCTCCTAGTGTATGAGTTGATGTAATTCAAGATGTCAATCATAAGATTATAGAAACGGGCATTTGGAAAGCCTCTCAGTAAAATAGATTTAAGATTCCATGAGTGAAACCCTCACATCACTGTAGTAAGGAAGGCTAGTTTTAGGAAATGTAAATAAGTCAGTTGAGGAACTAGCAGTAGTACCCCGACTTCTTACTCCCTTCTTATTAATTATACAGCTAAACCAACTTTGCTGAATGTCCAAAATGCTATAACATGATGAAATCCAAAACTAAAATCTGAACGTAACCTTAGGAAGGTGTTTGTAGTTTAGCACATTTTGTTAAGATTTCCTCTTTTAAGAACTTAAACCTACCTAGTCAGATGGTCCCTGATTACTCAGCAAGGTGCCTGTCTGGGGGTATCCGTATAGCCCAACTTCAGCTAATGAACAGAAAGTGTTTTTTCCAAGGGACGTTTCTGAAAACCTAAGTTTAGACTCCTGCTCTGAATCATTTTCTGTTTATTTCTATTGACATTGAGAGAGACTTCACCTCCCCTGCTTTTAGCAGCTTTCAGGAGAATTCATATTGGTGAAGAAGGTTAGTCATCTTTTGAATGAATTAAACTGTGAAAAACTCATACAAGGTGCATTCGTTCTCCTGTGTGTTTCTTAAGTAAAGAACTATAGCCATGTTTGAATAATGTTTGTTTAGCTATGTTCAAGAAATAGCGTACGTGCATGGTGATGCAGATGACCCTTGCTCCTTTGGCGCGCTATAACAACCACATGCTTGCCCTGATCATGTTCTTGTTAGACAGTGTATCTTAATTTGCTTTTGCTGAAAAATTTACTGATGATTTCTAGGTTCTGACCCTTACAAGCAGTGAATGTGTGCCTATGACTTCATCAATGTGGCTGCTGTTGGAAGTACACTATTTAAGAACTGTTACTCCAGGTACCATATCCATAACTAGTATTCTCTGTCCGAAGACCCAGGACCTGGGGTGGAATCAGTGAATATCTGATTATATTAGTTAGCATTTTTAAGTTACATCTTGAAGATTAATGGGAATAGACTCCATTCTTTATATTAGTTCTTCCTTCTAGTTTTTATTCTGATAATAGTGGGATGATTTAGTTGGTGGCCATGAATAATCTCAAATATGCAGTTTGGAAAATTTCACCATCAGTTAAGTGTTTTATTTTTCCCTCTTATGTGTACTGCTTAATCAAGGTGGTAGACTGGTGGGTTGACCCTGGCTGGACTCCAGGTGCCCACTATGCTTCTCTACCAGTCCCCATCCTCAACTGGACAGGGGGAGAAAAATATGACAAAAGTCTCATGGGTTGAGGTAAGGCCAGGGAGATCACTCAGTGATTACAATCAGGGACAAAACAGACTTGACTTGGGGAAATTAATTGAATTTATTACCAATCAAAATCAGAGTAGGGTAATGAGAAATAAAACCAAATCTTAAAACACCTTCCACCCCACTCCTCCCTTCTTCCTGGCCTCAACTTCACTCCCGATGTTTCTACCTCCTCCCCAGCAGTGGCTCATGGGGACAGGGAATGGGGGTTGTGGTCAGTTCATCATGCGTTGTCTCTGCTGCTCCTTTCCCCTGCTCCAGCGTGGGGTCCTTCCCACAGGAGACAGTCCTCCACAAACTCCTGCAACATGAGTCCTTCTCACAGGCTCCAGTTCTTTGTGAACTGCTCCAATATATGTCATTTCCATGGGGTGCAGTCCTTCAGGAACAGACTGCTCCAGTAAGAATCACCCATGGGGTTACAAGTCCTGCCAGCAAACCTGTTCCACTGTGTGCTCCTCTCTCCACAGATCCACATGTCCTTCCAGGAGTCTTCTCCAGCACGGGCTTCCCATCGGGTCACAGTCTCCTTCAGGCATCCACCTGCTCTGTTGTGGGGTCCTCCATGGGCTGCAGGTGGGTATCTGCTCCACCGTGGACCTCCAGGGGCTACAGGGGGGCAGCCTGCCTCACCATGGTCTTTACCAGGGACTGCAGGGGAATCTCTGCTCTGGTGCCTGGAGCATCTCCTCCTCCCCCTGCTCCTTCTTCACTAACCTTGGTGTCTGCAGCGTTGTTCCTCTCACATATTCTGGTACCTCTTCTCCAGCTGCTGTTGTGCAGAAGCTTTTCTCCCCCCTTCCTAAATATTTTCTCACAGAGGCACTACCATCATGGCTGATGGGCACTGGTTTACGTCAGCTTGGCTTTTTGTTTCTCTTGCTCCTTTGGATCACAGTACTGCTCTTTTAACTTGTTTTATATCTGTGCTTCATGCAAATTAATTATGAGAACTATGTTTTCTAAAGAATGTGGGTTTCCATGTACAAAAGAGAATTTAGTTGGCACAAGGCACAATGCATTAACTTGAAGCAGTCCCATGTGATCTTCTCCTTTTGCATTTGCTGAGCTAATCCAAAACAGTTCTTCTTATTAAGAAGAGAGTCGTTTTAGCATTTGTCAGTCGGTGTTTTTATTTTCAAGCAACACCGCTGCTGTTTCATGTCAAAATTCAATTTTGCAACATTCCAATATCATCAACACTTCAGTCAGTTCTGACTGCCTGTGTTAGAGTTGTGTGCTGCTGGGACAAGAAGCCTTCACTGCACATGATTCCCAGAGAAATCTTGTCAGCAAGAGAATTTAATTAAACAGCATGAGTCTGTACAAGCTGCCCACCTAGAGTGATGAGGATCAGAGGACTGGTGAGGACACAGAGAGGCAGTAAGATCTCTCACAGCAAACAGAGGAGTGTAGAGGTGGAAACAGTAGGCAACAAACTGTCCAAATAGAGTAGATGTGAATGAGTAAATAATCAGTTTAGACTGTGTTTGACTAATACTGTGTGAACACAAGCAGGGGATAAAATTGCCAAATTATTTGGAATATAGACAGTTAGGCACGTGGCTGCTAACCTGAAGCATGTGCTATAGTTAGTGTAAGGATCAGGAATTTTAGACTTGGTTGTGATAGGAACGAGCAGATGAGAAGGGTTACTTTTTTTACTTCAATTACATATAGCCAGACTGTGTTATATATACTGCTGTATACATCTGCAATGCAAGTTGTGTTGAACTTGGGTGTCACATAATTTTCAGTCTTGTGTACAGCTTACACACGGGTATTTTAAATGGTCTGTTCTCAACACAAACAAATACAGAATCCTTGCTCCCACTTGCTTTTTGATGGTGCAGCCCTCTGAAAGCAGGCACAAACTATCATCTAGGTCCTTTCTCCTTGCCCTTCCTGGAATAGAGGATGCAGTCAAGGAAAATGAGTATAGCCATATGCCGGTGTGCTCAACTGTCATAATAGCTCTTAGAAATGCCACAGCATGATGACCTTTGCATGAACAGATAAAAATGTTGTAAGGCTGGCAGCACTTATGTCTGACTGAGAGCCAGTGCAGTCGTATTTGTGCATTGCACTAAAGGCAGTCACAAACGGTTCTCAAAAGTCAACAAAAGTTCGCATTTCAAAGCTAGAGAGGGGAAATTTTCTATTCTTTCAACTTCTCTCTGATAAAAAGATCAGTTGCGTTCCAATTTGTTTTGCAGGTATGTTGCCAGCTGGATAGAAACAAGGAGGTACCAATCTGAAAAGGCTAACTTGACTGTTCTCTCTGATAAATACATGCCTTCTTACTTAGAACGACCCAGAACAAGATTTAAATCTGTTACTCCTATTTCTGAGAACAGTATGATTCAGGTATGTATTTTGATTAAAACTATATTTTAAGAAACAGTGTTTCTGAAACATCTACTGAGCATGTCATCCTATGCAGGATAAAGAAATGCTTAAAATTTCTGTGTGTCTAAAACATATGTGAGATGACACTGAGAGGCTCTTATATATCAAACCTGGACCCTTATTTTTGAGACCTACAGAGATTCAGAGGTTTCATACCGCAGCGGTCCACTGTCACAAGAAGAAATGTAGTGTGTTTATGGCACTGCATGTAATTCCCTGACTTCTCAGTTTTTATGTTGTTTCCGCTAGTAAAGTCTTAGGTAGCTTAGGGCTAGCCATTTCATCTCTTTATACGAGCATGCTGCCTCTCTCTAATTAAATGCTCACTAAATTCATTAGCATTAGGTACTCTCATACTCTGATAATGAGGCCCTACATTATTAGATGTTATTAAAGAATGGAGCTGAGCTCTGTTATTTTCATTTATAAATGATCTGATACTGCACATCCTTATGTTGACATCTTAAATTTACTTAGAGTTTAGAATGACAAGGCATATTAAGTGTTTGCCTGCTTCTAAGTTAAGTGAATATGAGAGGAGAAAACTAATTGAGTAGGAGTGTTAAGAATCTGCCATAACGCACATGCCTGAATTGTGTCATCTTCTTCATATACCTTGCTTTAATTAGCATCGAATGAAGGTATTTTGGTACATTTTATCAGAAGACCTCTTCGTGCCTTTGACCTCTGAAAGTTGCTCCTAGGCAAACAGGAAGCACAAGGAGTTGCAGTCTTACTACTTCAACTTAAATAACTTTTTGAGATTCATTGTCATTTTCCTATGGAGTAAGACTCACAGGTCACTCTTGTCACATATTTATTTACTGCAGACACTCTGTTCTCTGCTGGATTGTTGCCTGAAAATGTGCCAATGGATTGCCCTAGGGAGCTCTACTAGATGGAAGATCTTTTTGGTCATATAAACATCTGTGTTTCTATCCTTCAAAAAGACTTGCTGTTCCATGGAGGTACTCAGGAAGATGATATTGTCTGTAGCAAGTCATCTCTGTGGTCTCACATAAATTTAAACTGAATTTTTTGTACCTTAGTTTATTCTTTGAAGTGTTTCCAAATTCATGTTCATTTAGAATCCTGCATTAACAGAACTTAATTGCCTTTTGGCTCCTCAAAGCGAATGGACGGATTTGGGGAAAAGAATTCTGCAGTGCGTCAGAGTGAAATCATAAACTGATGTAAACTGTTATAGCTTCTTCAGTGGAGAATCAGCCTTAGAAAGTTTTCAGATAACTCTTCTGTTCTAAGAGGGGTTTTTTAGTTAATGATTGCCATTCCAGCAGCAACTATGACCAGGGCAGTAAAGCACAAAGGCATAACACTTTCCATTGCAAACAGAAGCTGATGAAAGGAGCTCCTAGGCAGAAAGGTTGTGTGTTCCTCTTGCAGGGAAACTTCTTAAATAAACCAAATAGGTGAAGTCAGCATCACAGGGGCTTTCTCTCCAAGTATATCGCACCCACCAACTGTACTGTGGCATAAAATTGGGGAGTTTATGAACCTTTAAGTATTTGCTATGAAATGTTAGTAGTATTCCTTCAGATTTTAAGTCAAGTCAATAATGTAAAACATCCACTGCTCCTTCTAAGAAATATGAAGAGATGAACAAAGAAGTGGACTTTTCTGGTTATCTGCGACTCTCTTGTCCACTGCTCTTCAGCTAAGTCCCTCTTCTTAAATGCTCTGCTAGCAAGTCCCTTTGCTAATCACAGCAGGTGAAGAACTGCATGGCAATTCAGAAACAAATATATTGTGTTGACTTTCCATTGTGTTTACAAAATTTTTTTTTTTGTGAGTTGTGATGGAATGATTTTGTTCTGTCATGAATAGCTCAAAATGGCTGCCTCTTACATTACTTTGTGTTTGTGCACCAATCCTTCTTCCTGTAAAATGCATTCAAGTGATACACTGAAATGCTTTCTTTACGTGTTTTAGGTTACTGCTCCAAGCAATTTTTTGAAATAATTAAATTGTTGGATTTATTTTTTTTTAATGGAAAGAGGCTTTCATGTCAGATTACACAAATGAGCAATTTAAATTAAATCTTGGCTCAAAAATAAGAGCTTAAGAACTGAACTTGAAGTACAATCATTCACTATATTGCCATGCTCTTTCCCCAGTTTGGAGGTTGAAATATTTTTTCTTACAGATCGTATCACTTTTAATCTGCAGCATTTTCTGCCAGTTCCCATCTTATCTGTATACATATAACTTTTTTTGAGGTATCTGCTAGAGTGGGTGGGATTAGCATGTAGTGTTGGGTTTTATTTAGCATTCCCCCAAGGCATATGACTCATCCGCTGCGTCTAGAGCAGCAGACAATTTCAGAATGTTATTGATGGAGGTAGGTTCTGTTGCAAACTAACATTGGTACATCAAGTTTGGGGTCTTCAATAGTACTAAAATCTGGAACAGTGCCACAGAGAAGAAATTGGCATAAACATTTATGTACAACGGAATTTAGTACAGTATATTTTCTCATTGTACTGCAATAATACAGCATTTTTAAAAATAGGAGTAATAGCTTATAATTGTGGACACTATTTAAAATTTAGATAAGGTTAAGGATCAAGAAGGAGTATTCCTTATTTAGGGATTAAAAGTAGAGGTGTATATATACCTCAGCTAAAAGAAGAAGAAAATCTTTTATGTGAGATTTTAATGTGATTAAGATACTTTAAACCTTTCATACGCACATTGTTTCTGCAAAAAGTTTTTTCCCCTTTGTGGTAGAAAAGCAGAATAAGTGTTGTCATGAGTTCCCCTCCCTCCACCCCCAAAAATTTATGATCATCCAGTTGTCCTCCAGCACACTGTCAATTTTTATCTGCTTACTTTTCTTCTCAGCAGTCAGTAACCACCCTTTTAGCCGACTGTGACTAGATGGAAATGTCCTTGGAAGCATTTGTTACCATTCTGGAATTGGCCAGACAAAATCACTGTTGAGGTTTGCAGATGATATGTTTCACTGTTTGAAGAATCTAAGACGACAACACAAAGACTCCTTTTCCCTAATGGAAACTGCTTGCGGTGACATATTTGTTTATACTGCTTTGCCTAAGAAACCAAAAAGTCTCCCAGAATTCAGAACTGCGGCAGTGCTGTGACATACAGCATTCAGCTGTCACTGTGCAAGTGTGGTTTCTGCATCCTACAAGCTCTCATGAGCATGTTGCCCAGTTGGTTTTTGTTGTGTTTTTTTTATTAAAGACAAGTTCAAAACCATATGTTTACGTTTCACTCTTTTCTGTCTAACCCAAGGGACTTTAACATACAGTCTAATATGGTGGGAAAAAGAAAGAAGTCTGTAGTCTGCATTTTTTTCCTCTTCTACTTATTATACATGGAACTGATAAACTTTTTTTTTTTTGTTCCTCACCTTCCTTTCTTCTTGACAAATATTAAAGTCACAAAAAAAATGCCGTCTTGGTCGTCTCAAAACCAACCACAAGTGCAACCCGAATTCGCAACACTGTTGACTGGACAAAAAAATCTGGGCTAGATGCACAAAATTTTTGAGACATCTTTTTCCTCTTGCCCAGCAGAGAAATCTCACACGTTAAATTCTCTCCTGTGCTGCAAGGGTTTTAACCATCACCTTCCCTAAATGCTCCATAACCACCTTTGGTTCAAATCCCTGCTCTCAATGAGGCAGAGAGAGATTTTGAAATTAGCCTGCTCACTGAAGATGAGAGCCCCAGTCAGTGGGACAGGCTGAGAAGTTTTCCTTGAAGTCTGCCTATTACTGTGGTTTCATTTTGTACAAAACATTTATGTGATCATTTAGACAGCAAATGACTGTGAATCTGTGGAGTACTTCACTAAGTGACAAAAATTGAGGATCCCATCATACCAAAGTTTAATATCTTAATAATGCCTAATACAAGTAGTTTTCTACTGTATTCCACGACAACTTAGGAGCTTCCTGTAGTTATTCTTCCCCTTACACCTCTAAGGGAAGCAGTGCATTTGGATAAAAACTGTATAAATTCAAAATTTATGTCTCAAGATTTTACACATCTGATGAATGCCCAAGGGTACTTGAATTAATTTGCTCACTGTTGTAATTTTTTATCTGATACTCTCCATTCAGCATCATGTAAGCACCTCAATCAGCTTAATATTTCTTAGTATGGGAGATGCCTGAGATGTCCTGATTAAATGATAAATATAATTTATGTTTTTATACCTTTACAGATGTTAAAGTCCTTGTTTAATCTTTCCCAAGAGAAGAAGAAAACAAGCTTCTTCACTGGTAAACTTGCTGAATATCAGAATAACTGGGGATTTCACATTCAAAGCATTCCAGTTCTAAAGGATGCAGATAGATATGCGGTGAGATTTTTCTAAAGCCATGAAGTAGTCAATCAGCTAAATCTCTTCTCCAATTCAGAATCCCAGTATGATGTTTTTCAAAGGCACTCCATAAGTTTCACTGATTACCAAGGACTTGAGTAATTCAAAAACTCTTGTAGGTGGTGAAATGTTTCATAAATTTTAGCCAGCATGAGCTTGAATTCTTGATTTTGTTTAGTTTCAGTATTGCTTAGTATGGTAATAATTTTTATGTATGTTGCGTTACATTTTAGAAATGCTTGAAAAAAAAGCTAGTCATAACTATGGTCCAGTAGGAAATAAGAAACTTATCTATTTTATTGATGATTTGAATATGCCTGAAGTGGATAGATGTGGAACGGTTCAGCCTCCATGCATTGATTCAGCAACATATAGATTATGGACACTACTGAGCATTTACTTCTTACTAAATGTTGTGCTATAATTTTTGTATTGTTGTCCATGATGGGATCCCTAAACCACATAGAAACAGAAAGCTTCAAGGAGAATTGCTTAAACAGAAAAGCATACTCTCCCTGGAGGTTATAGACAGCTTTAGAAAAGAGAAGCAGAAAGTGAAGGGGCTATAGAGAGTCTCGGAAGGAAAGTGTCCTTCAGCTGCTCCTGATGGAGTTGCTGGATGTTGATCTGGGCAATTAAGGTAATTCCCTTCTTACTTTCCAATGGATAATATAATTTTTTGGCAGTTAAAATATATTAGTATGCTTTCACCAGAGTCCATGGAAAGAGGAAGTTTGCAGTTTTAAATCAAACAATTAGTGTTTGGTTTCATTCTGTTACAGGAGGATGTATATCTTGTGTAAATACTTCATTGTTATTATAAATGTGTGTTAGATTCATGTTCATATACAAGCACATCACTTTTATGTGACATTAAGAAAACACGTGCCATACAAAGTCTACATTGTGAATGATCTGGTGAGTAAAGGAAAGAAGTAATCAGACATTAAAAAACCAAAAAGTTCAATACCAAGGTAAGGCAATAATATCTGTACTGTTCTTGCATCTTTTAGTGCAGATTCAGTTGAATTGTGTAAGCTTTTCACTATGTCATACTTCATCTCATGCAGCAATGATATCAGGCGTTAGCTGAATATCTTGTTAGGGAACAAGAAGTAAAGAGAAAGAAAGAAGTGACTGCTCAAATCTGAAGCATCTCGAGCTTGGAGAAATCAATTGGGTCTAATTCAGTGACATGCACAGCTAACATCTCAATGCCCTCTCTCTTTTCTTCCCAGAGCTATATGCTATTCTTGACAGGAATCTTTTTATTTTCTCATAAAGATTTCAAGCTTCAGATCTTAAAAGTTCCTACTGCTTAAAACTGTTGGTGCTTCTTTCTTTTGACTTGTTTTGAATTGTTTCCTTTGAAACAAAACCAAACCAAACTTTAAAAATTTCTATTTTACAAAGCAAATAAAATCAGGAAAAAAGTTGATGGTACTGTTCAGGAATTTTAAACATGACCATTTGAGAATTCTAAAATAGAGCAAAATTTGTTGCAAATGTGGAAAGAAAGAAAGAAAATGCATTATAGTATGGAGTTCTGTGAAGGATTTGTTGATTTAAGCAGATAATGGCTGCATCATTTATGAGCTTTGATTTACAGTGTCTTTTCTAAAGATGGTACCTGCTTGGCCTGGTTCAGTTGTATGCTAACTTCTAGAAGCAAGACTGTCTTCAAATTTGGGCAATCGGAACTCAAATTGCCAGCTACTGAAAGCCTCATATTTTTTTATTATTATTTTTTAAATGGCCTCCTCTTAATTCACCTGCAGTTGTGTCATCTGGAGAGCCAGAAACAGTATCTATTGGATGATGCTGCAAAAAAAAGGAGTGATCTTTTAAGCATGACACCTCATACTCTATGGTGATCTTTGCTGGTTTTTGTCTTATTGAGATCTGTTAACTTTGTCTGGTTGTGTGCGTCCTCAAACTGATTTGAACATCCTTTGACCATGTTGTAGTCATCCAAGTTTGTTTGGAGCCAGTTTCACAAAAAAAAGTCTCTCTTTATTGTTATCAGAATGTTTTGTGAGAATGTAATGTTTTCATTTCAACAAAAAGGTTGAACAAAGTATTATGTGATAGAAATTGTAGGGTTGTTCTTAATTTAAAAATTTCAGTCCTAATTTGATACTTCCATGGCCGTTTGTATTCCAGATTTCCAATAGGGCAGAAATGTTGATTCTTCACCTGAGGTTATGTCTGGAAAATATACAGTATTTTGTCACTAAAATTAATCAAGCTACATTTTCTTTCTCTGATTTGATAGGCAGAAACTAACTATTAAAGAAGTTCATAATTGTCAGTATATTGCCTGTATGAATCCAACTGCTGGCAGCTTCGTTAACAACCCTGTACTGCAGGTATGGTTTGAAGTGTCGTATCATAGCAATCCTGTATTTAATACATGAGATAATTACTATTTAGTTTTTCACTGCAATAGGTAGAAGGCAGAAGGGGATAGGAGAAAACGTAGTGTCTGAAACTTAATACAAGTTCAAAATCCTGTAACTAAACAGAAAGAGAGACACTGTATTTATTATGATATTGAGATTCCTCTGAATTTCATAGCAATTGCAGTCTCATGTGGTCCTTCACCTGGCAGATGTGCCCTTGGGGCTCATAGCCAGACATGCAACTGCTGTGGAACTACATCAAGGATGAGGCTAGAAATGAAGTATTTTCTGTGACACACAAGTAACTGTATTTTCACCAGGCTGTAGAGTCATTTAACACTTCATTGACTCTTACCGGCTTTATGACGCTGGAGAAATCTCTTTTTCCCTTTTCACTTTCAGAGATGTTTTGCAGTATTTGCTTTGAACTTCCCTCTTCAGATTCCCTGACTACCATCTATAGCAAGATAGTTTGCTTCCACTTCCAGCAACACAGTTTTACTCCATCAGTAATCAAGAATATTCTAGCCATAGTACAAGCAGCCATATGGCTTTACCAGGTGGGTTCAGAACTTCCCACCACCTGCTCCATAGATATATATATATCTATAAAGATATAGTTCTCCTGTATCTTTAACATGAGACACCTCTCCAATATCTTTCAGGCTATATCATGGGTTAATTTTCTACCTAAAACCACTCTATTATTGCTGCTCTTTATTATTTAATGATGGACATTGGCCTGTGGGCTAATGAAGAGCAGATGCCCTTTGTACAAAGTAGAAGATAGTCCCTGCCCTCAGCTGACTATGATCAGGTAGATGACAGGGGTAGAAAGCTGAAAAAATTTAGTGGAAATAAAGCAATGGTTTGCAGTGTTTGCTATGCTTACCCATTGTTTTGAGAAGGTCAACATTTATTTGGAGCAAAGAAGAACTTTCTGGAGACTAGGTAGACCGAAACAGAGATTAAAGAAGCTCTGAAGTAGGGCCTGAAACCAGTAGCCAAACCCCAGAGCAGGGATCAAAGAGAAAAATGAGGAAAGGATATAGTATGGTCAGCAAATCCTGATCCCTCTTGTAAAATCAGGTGAGTCTGATCCTGGTTTGGTTTCACCTGCTTTGCTGTTCCTTGGAGTGCAGTTCTGTTTTCTTCCAGAATATTTTTCTTGCCTGCCCACCCCATGGCTCATCGTGAACTGTTAGCCAGGAGGCAAGGATTCTTGCAGTCTCCTGTTGTAACACATACCTTGGTTTGGTGCGGATGCACTGACCCATCATGTACGTTTGCACCCATCCTGGTGTGGAATTTGTTAAGGAAGGAAGTTTGAGGTAACAGTTGAGAAAATGCTAATTTTGTCATGACAAACTGTGTCCTGTTTTCTAGAGTGGTATTGCAAAACAGGGCTAGTGAACACGTAGGATCCTGATAGTGCCAACACTTCCCTGTGTTCCGTACCGGACTAGGGCCTCAAACTATAATGAGTCACCTAAGTGTGCCAGTCAGTGGAGAGCAGAGATTGGTTTTAATTATATTTTGCATGCTCGGTTGGCTGGAGAACTTGCTAATTTAGAGACATTCTGCTTCACGTTAAATAATATATAGTTTCAAGCGCAATGTATATTGGATATCTACTCAGTGTGATTAATGTCTTTTAAGGGAGACTAACTGATATTCTGCAGAGTGACCTATTTTGATGCCAGATGAGAGCATAAAAAAATAATTTAAAAATGTGTTACCTTCAGGGCATTCTGTTTGCTACACCCAAGTGTTTTCAGCAGCCAAATGATCTTCAGCATCTCTGGCTTCATGAATCAGCACATGTCTATGGGGATAAACTAGTGGAAAAGAAATACTGTAATTTCTTTTATAAAATTATGGTGGACAGTATGCATAAGTATTTTGAGGTACGTTGGTAGCTTGAAAGTACTTTGCCTAATGCCACCAAGTTAAAAACTGGATAGTGAAATGTCTTTCTTATGGGAACTGTAAGTAGCAGAAACGCACAATCTTTTTATCCTCAGCCTCCAATGCAAGCATCTTCCTTATTGAGGAAAACCAGGTGTCAGAATAAGTGAAAAGGGGAAACCAAGGAAACTTCCCCCTTGAGAAGATTCTGAGGTGGTTATTCTTACCTTGAAAGAAGTGTTTGATGGTGGAAGACTGTTAAGTCTGTTAAGTGTTAAGTGACTGTTAAGTGTCAGTGTTGTTAGTAACCTAAAGCAAACACTTGAGCCTCCCCTGGAATGGGGAGGTGGCAACCTGTCTGTGGACATGACTCTTCACGTCCTGCACTGGATATGTGGAAAAAAGTTGTGGTCTTCATTTTCTGTTTCCTGATTCTGTGTTTCAAACCACAAGATTAATATACTTTTATTTTCCTTTGCCAGCTTTTCCTTTTGTATTAGTTTCTTTCCCTGAATAGTTTAACCTGAGTATTAAGTGTGTGTATATATATGTGTGTATATATTAAAATATTGAATTAATTTATTTTTCAAATAATTTTAAATTGCAGTCTCCCTTTTGGTTTCAGGGCACATCAGTAAAATAGCATGCACTTTTTTGAACTGTGAGCACTATTGGTTATCCAAGTAAAAATGTCTGTTATCAGGACTGAACTATTAAAGGGTTAAGAGACTGTAAATTGCAAGACATAAAAAATAGATATAGAGGTTTCATTTTGGTCTTTCTGCTGTATGGGTATGAAGAATAATACACCCATCTGGTTTTCACAGTGGAAACGCTGCAAATACAAGCCAGGATGCAAGCAGGATGTTCCTTTGCCTTGATATACAGTTTCTTCTGGAATTAATATGTGTTGGTGCCAATACCAAAGATGAATTAACTAGTGAGGACCACAATACTGTTTCTACTTGCCCTTGGAAACTCTTCACTTACCAGCACACTCATTTTGCAGCAGGCAAAGCAGCAGAAACGTGAACTAAAATGAACATATTAAATGCACGTATGTTTAATTTTTTTGAAAAAGAAAATACTTTTTCTGGCAGTTGAGGGAGCGTGGGGGAGGAGAGAAAAAGAAAAAGGGAGGGGGCATTTGAATTTATTTGACAAAAAATAGAAACTGGAAAACATCAGCTTGGCTTACAAGTCCTTTTCTTTCGTTCTTTCTCATTTCTATTTGCCAGTAAAAAAATGAATGAAAAGGGAACAGAATAAGGATAGAAATGAGGATGCCCAAATGGGAAATTCAGAATATTTGGGAGTGTTTGAATCTATATTGAGCAGTGACTTCCTGTCACAAAGAAATTACTGTTCCTTAGTCTTTAAGTAGTTCAGACACGAACAATTAAAAATATAGTCAGCTTTACTACTTGTTTGTTTGGAGCCTGTTTGTTTGGATGTACTATGCAAATGCTTTGAGCCCATACTTGCACCTACTTTTAGTCTGTCAGTGCATAGTGCATGGGTGCATCAATCCCTACACTAACGGACTGTTTGTTCCTGAAAGCAATTTTCATGTGCTGCCTGGGGGGCACTTTTTAACTACCATTTTTCTCTCTTGCTATGTGGTAGAATGTGGAAGACCAAGTGTTGCTGCAGTCTCCGCTCTTCCATTGGCATTTGGCAAATGGCAGAGCAGACCCATGCTATAAGGCAGGGAAAGGGTGGGAATCACTGAGGAATATACTTGAGAAGTTCCTGGAAAGCTACAATGAAATGCATGCATCTGTGAACCTAGTCTTATTTAAGGATGCCATGCATTATGTGTAAGTTAAATATCTATGAAGGGAGCAAGTAATTCATAGTGATGCTACCAATGTTTGCATAAAGTTGTTGTTTTTTACTGTTCAGAGGTGGTTGCAGTGCAGACTCATAGTACTCTCAAGGGAAGGCTTATGCAAGGGCACCATGCAGCAATAGTCCAGCTAAATTTGGTTTATTGCTGCCATTATGGCTCAGTGTTAAAGCTAACCTCCATTTTGTTTGTTTAAACAGAGATTCATTCTTTTTTGCGCTGCACAGAAATGAACACCATTTATTCTCTGAGGTTAGAAAGATAATGTATAATGCTGTAGATAGTCTGCCTTATCTTTTAATTAGTTAATGATGTAACAGGCCTTTATAAGAAAAATAATATTTACCTTTTGTTTCCAAGAAAGGAAAAATGTTTTTAAAATTAGATTCGTTCAAAACAAGGACAAGTAATACCTTAAGCATATACTAAATGCTGCCACTGCACAGCAGACTAGAAGTTGCTTTGTTGCCTAGCCTTGTATGTTTTTAAATGGAAACCACTTCTAAGTGTAATCATAGATTTATTTTATTTTATTTTATTTTATTTATCCATAGATTTTTTCATATGTATTCTTACCTTATCTCAGCTTAATGTAATTTGTTTTTCTCATGTCAGGCAATATCTTAGTATCCATCTGTTTCTGAAATCTGATTAACTCCATTTGCTTTGTTTTCCTGCACGGAAGAAAACCAGCCAGTTTTCAGAAGATGAAGTGAAGATTTTGCTGAATAAGTGAAGCAAGGACTTCATTGTTGCACCTTGTCATTACTTATAGTCTTTCTTCAACATACACAGTCATTCTGGTTATGTATATCAGTGATTTCCAGAAAGAGACAGAGGCCCATGCTGGCAGAGCTTAGTTTTGTTAAAGCAGTTTCTATTATTTGCAGTGTCAAATCATTTAACACGGAACCTTTTCTTCTCATTGAGTTGGACTAGGATTTCGGTGTCATCGTTTTTCACTTTTGCGCATATTCAGGCAGGAGCTATATAAGAGAAGGCACTCTTGACAAAGCAGTCTATTGTAGACATTTCTCTCCAAGAGGATTAAAAAAGAGCTTAAATTACAAAGATAATCATATGGATCTTTCATAGGGACTGTAGATTTTGTTCTGCTGATTTAGAGGTTGATGTGATAATCATCAGAATTGTAGACAGAAGCCTTCTCAGGTATCGCTAGTTTTGCTTTAAAATGTTGGTAAGCCATTATCTGAAGCCTAGTGACCGAGAGTAGTATCCCAGTTTGGCAAACAAAGTGGCAGGGTGTCTTAGCCTTACAATTTTACAGTCCCAGAAAAGTAAATGTGAAATTAAATCCTGTAGATTTTTTCCACACCTTTTATGGTTTTTTGTTGTTTGTTTTTTTTTTTTTTAATGGATCCATTGTGAAATCGAGAATTAGGCTAACAAGGCTCTACAGTGAGGTCAAAGAGGATTGGCTTCCAGTAATGTTTTGGTTGAACAGGTTTCTACCTCTATTAGAAGCAACTAGATTAGACACATCATCCCTTTATTTAAGAAGGTTCTCATTGATGTTTTTTTGGGGATGATCTTTTCAGTGGCATGAGACATAAAGAGAAAGAGACGGTTGTTTTTTTGTTTTTTTGATTGCTACACGGAAGAAAAAATGAAGCAATAGGTCCAATAGCTCTCTAAGCTCTAGTTTGCTGATACTAGGCTGTAATCCCTTAGAATCTGCATCTGATTTTAAAAAATGAAATTTTTGAAAGTAATAATTTCTATAAGCATCTCAAAATTAACATATCAATTGCAAAAGATTTCTTTTAGTGTCTCAAGCATAGGATTTTTTTGGAAGAATTACATACTTCCATTTGAAAATTCTAGCTACTAAATCTTGTCTAATTTTGGGCCAGGTTCTCATCTGGCCCTATAGTATTCCATGCTCAGCAAATAAAAACATGCCTTAAGTATCCTGGACTGGAAATTCCAAGAGTAAATTAAAGTTTGATGCATATTTTTCATTAAGTGATTCACCGTCTTTTCAGCCTTTGTGGTGCAAACTGTCAGGCATGAAATTCTCATGCGGTCCCACAGCCCAGTAAACCTCCCTCCAAGTTAACTAGGTCTTTATTCTGAGTCTAGTCAGGGTCCATCTGGATCTTTAAATGATGCTTTGGAGCAGCTCTGTGTAAAGAATGAGCAATCAGGCAGCTCTGGTGATTGTAGAGGTTAGTGCAGACCTTCAGTATTTGACAAACAAAACCAGCTTTTCTTTCCACTAGCTCAAATATGAGAGAGAAACAAAATGCTGATGTGAAGATAATGTACCTTTAGGTGTCAGGAGCACGTTACCACAAAAATAGACAAAAAAAGAAAGGGGAGGGAGGGGGAAGCTTGGTGCAATAAAAAGAAATTGAGAAACTTGACTAACAAGGTTGTTGAAGTCTGTGTTACGTTATTGTTTTTTTTTGTCATCAGGTGCCAGATGAGTTGTATCGTAGAAGCCCCTGGGGGTTATGCGCTTCTGGTTGGAGTAGGTGGTAGTGGCAAACAAAGCTTGTCGAGGCTGGCAGCATGCATCTACTCCCTGGAGGTGTTCCAAATAGCACCGCAGAAAGACTACAGGATCCAGGACCGGAGGGTAAACTAATAGATATTACTTGATTCTGTTGAGTTCACTACTTCAGGAATGTGTTGTTTTACTGTTGCATGGGCTTGATAAAATCACAGGCAAAACAGTGTAATTTACAGTAACAACCCTTGTGGTTTCTGTGGTTTCCAGCTGTACATCTTGTTTTATCTCCGAAAAATTGGTGGTCAAAAAGATATTTTGGTGCCTGTTTGTATGCTTCACAGAATTTTGGTAGTTTCTCCACTTTTTCCAAGGCAGTTACTTCACACACTACAAAGGTGTGATTGGAGTTCTGGTATGTATATTTAGCAGTTTGTTACCAATTTTAGCATGTCATTGCACGGGTATTGATTTAGTGGAATAATATTGTTGTGGATGAGCAGGGCAAAAGTTTGTCCTTGTTGCATGCAAGTCATTTAATCACTTAAACTGGTCATACACAAAGATAAGGAATATAGTTGAGTGAGGTGCTCTATCAGGCTTACTAACTTCAGGACCTTTCACCAGTGAGCCCTGTCTATGTGACCAAACAGGGAAGGAGGGAATGTTTTCTTCCTCTTCACTCCATGTGGACAGCAAGCAATATTTCTGAATCTCAGACACGGCTAAATAAGAATTTGATTATGGCCAGATTTGGTGGTCCCCCAAAAGTCCTTCTGTTAGCCTTGGGCCATGGCCAAGACACCACAGTGTGTGTAGCCTGAGGCATCAGTTATCAGAGGGAGGTACACGCTGTTCTGTTTTGAAAAACTGCTGCGTGTTCTTCAGTGTCTTACATGCTGTCTAACTTCTTGTGCCCTCCTTCCCTGGGCCGATGAGGTGCAATGGAAGATGTGGGCTCAAGTGGTCATCTTCCCCATGCTGTTTCCAAGCGGGGAAACTTCCAAGCTTTTGTTAACAAGCCTGAGGATTTGTTTTCTGCCAGTTATGTGGCAACTTGTTCATATCAGCCAGCACTAACCTTATTCTGTGTTTCAAATGTGACCACACTTGAATGCAACTGATGTGGATTGGTTTTTTTTCTGGAACCCCATGCCAAAAAACATACCATGTACCACTACTAGCACAGTGGTCCTACACCATGTCTCTGTCTGGGCCACCCACATGGGACAGCAAAATAACAGTGCACCACTGCACTACTCAGTTTTCTGGTTTTGGTTGGTTGTTTTTG
>KZ506678.1:118240-135824 GCA_002844005.1 Limosa lapponica baueri
TTTAAAAGTGGCTATAAAATATTCTTTGCAGTTATTTGTTTTCCAGCATATATATATATTTATGTATAGGCACACACATACTTTCCTCAGATTACAGGTAGATTTTGAGGGCAATGGCGGAGAGAGATTAAGTTCTCTATGGCAAAAAAAAAACGAAAATCCCTTCCCTTTTCAATCCTCTATGCCAAATTCTGTCCTTTGTGACACCAGTGTAACAGCAAATGCTATAAATAGTGATAGAGAGTGTAGAGACCAATTCTGCTCAGCTTTTCAGCTCCAGGAAGAGCAGGTAGTTGTGATTATCCCCATTTCTCTGTGCACGAAGGAAACCATGATAGTACTCAATAAATGCAGAGAGGCTCTAACCCTTAGAGTTGTCTCCGCAAAGCTTTCTTCATCCTTCCTTGTGAAGCTTTGGGCCGTTCCTTCCTTCCTTACTGCTGCAAATGCTCGTCACCTCTTCCTACTTTTTTCCTATTTCTCACGTGCCACAAATCACAACATTATATCAGGATTAATGTATTTTATTCTCTGAAATATGTGACGTGTGGAAATCTCACCCTGTTTTAAATCACAAAGCTAAGGCACGGTGGGTGAGCTGAGTTGCCTGAGGACGCTCTGGAAATACAGTTAAAGCCAAATGCAGGCTTCCCAAGGTCAGCACTCAGACCTGCAGGGGCATCTTTCTGTGAATTGTTTTGTGTGAGAGTTTAACGGTCACTAATTCACGGGGAGCTTTGTTTTGCCTGGAACATTTCCGTGTCCTTTTCCACCAAAAATTTGTTCAAAGATAAAGTTCTTTCTCAAAAACCTCCTTCTAACTTGCAGCCTAGTGCTGATAGGTAGAAAACATTACCCCAGTATATTTGTTTTCAATAGTGGGAACCTGGAAATAAATGTCATTCTTAACTCTTTTAAGAATCCTCTGAGATGGATTGAACATTTTTATAAATAAAAATAATCCATACTGTAACTTGTTACTTTTTAAGATGCTTTCACTGAACAGCAATGAGATGAGATAAAATACGTTATTTCCTTTTTAATTGTTTTTGTGCAAGTGGGGAAGAGTTGAAAAGAGGAGAGAAATGCATTTGGGAAGTGATGTTAAAAATAGATGTTTATTAATAGTCCTTTTTAGAAGGAACAAGTAGTTCTATGCCATGAAGCATATCAGCTTTGCGCAAGTTCAGGGACAATAGATTTATCTATATATTAAAATATTTTTCTTGCATTGTATGAAAATTTGTATTAGAAACCCTAAATGATATACCCCAATGCTAGTGTTTTCCACAAGGAAGTATTTCAGCTCATGGAAATGATTATATTTCTTGCCTTACAGTCCAGAGATAAAACAAATAATATTTTCAATCCTCTGGTATATTTAGATAAATGTGTTACACACAGGAGATAAATACACTGCCTGCTTGCAGAGGAAGTGTATGCCTGTTGGTCCTTTTGTGCTTGTATATTCAGCAAATTCATCAAAAGTTAGGTTTATTTAGGACTCTGTGACTAGAATCAGGGTTAGACATTTTAAGGTGGTGTGTATTTGGCAATAATATGGTAACTATGACATTGTGCTACAAAAACTGTACTGAAGGTATGGAGCAATTCTTATTAATACTAATAATTGTGCAAATTTGCCTCAACTTAAATATATGTAATGATTTTCTTTATAAATAACCACCAGATGTACATGCTTTTTTATTTCAGTGTGCACTTTTAAAAGAATCTCCAGTCTAAAAGCCAGCATTAAGGACTATATATGTCTAGGGAGGAGAAAAATTTTGATAGAAGAGTTTTTAAAACACTTCTGAATGGGGTAGAAGATAGTTCAGGCTGGATACTGACAATATGTGCTTTCCTTTAATTGATGGGTTTAGAACTTAATCCAGAAATGACAATTTTGGAAAGCTGGGATAACATCGTGAAGGAATTGTTGGGGGTTTGCCCTTTGCTTCAGTAAGGAAAAATTTAATTCTAGGCATCTGGTGTAGATCATCTTTTATGCTTCCTCTGGCCACTTTTTTTCCCGCCAAATGACTTAGTTATTCACTCGCTCTTACTCTGTTGTGTTGCATTAGGCATTTCCCTTCTCACCCATCCCTGTCTGGTAAGCACTGATTTCAGATGTGCCACTTCTTTTTGACTTCATCTCCTGGTAAATTCCTGTGACAAGACAGGATCCAGTGAGCGTGGCTGCCTGATGGCTGCTCTGGAGTACGTGGAGGTGGCAGCTTACACGAGAGCGTTGTCACAGCTGGTGCCACACAGGGAGCTCCAAGGCTGCCTCTGGCCCTGGAGATGGTCCCCTTCTCTGGCTCTTGGTCTTGCTAACTCCTAGCTGAACTAGAGTAATAAGATAACATGGGAATCCTGGTTTTGTAAATTTTGTGGAGATAATTACTGCTTTATGTTCTAGAAATACATGCTCAAGAGCACACATGAGCATTGAATTTGCAATATCAGAATCTATCTACACAAAAATTTACAATATATGGTGGTTTTTTAACTTTATTGAGCTATAAATGTATTTTATAAAGTAAATGTCTTAAATGGAAACACTTTTTTTTTTAATTTTAAATCTGTGATAAATATAATAACCTGCTTTACATCACATTTCTTAGAATATCCTTTTGCATCTGTTCCCCACAGGGATCCTCCTTACTCTTCTGCCTAGGAGAGCTTTAATTTTTATCAGGCCAGTTATCTTGTGCGTTGCACTGAGTCATGTCTTGCTGCTTGGTAACCTTGCTGGATGATTGTATTCTACTGTGATTCAAAGGTTCCTGTTCCTGTGACGGAGGTCCTGGACCCGATTGCCGCATTGACGGATGATGCTGTGATTGCGGCATGGAGTAACGAGGGACTGCCCGGTGATAGGATGTCAGCAGAAAATGCCACTCTTCTAACAAACTGCGAGCGCTGGCCTCTGGTGATGGATCCCCAGCAACAGGGAACTAAATGGATAAAGAATAAATATTTAAAGTCGTACGTCTAGGACAGAAAGGGTATGTGCATGCTGGAGAATTGGCTTCTGTGTTTACGGCCCTCGAGTTCCCCTAATTTTTGTAAGGGATTGGTGTTTGTTGAAATGCACTTACTTGAAGACTTGAAATATTAGAACACTGCTGCTTATTTATCCGTAGCATCGTTTCCATTTCAAGCTTTAACACTAAACCATAAAATTTAAAAAATAACAAAAGCTGAAAAATATATGTGCCCCACCTGGTGATGAGTGGATATTAAAACGTTAGTATCTGCATCTGATTAGGTCACAAAATTCTCTTCTCAATTCGCAAATTGGACTCAAAATACAACATAGACACCCATGTGCGTTTCTCAACCCAAAGTGAAAATCTTTATTTTTTTTTTTACTTCATAAAAGGAACAAAACAAGGAGGAGCATATATTATAATTTGGCTCAAAAGAAAAAAAAAATATTTCATTTCGATGTTAGTCATCTATAGCAAAAGGGAAAGCATTGGAAATGACAGGCTAGATTTAGATTTAACAATACAGGGTTTTCCAGCTGCAATATCAGCATAAGAAAACCATGCCTCCTCCATTTTGCAGTGTGTTGATAAAACTGTTTGTTGGGCCACACCGTGAAACAAATCTATTAACTAGCTTAAAAAGTGGGGGGGGGAAGGGAAAAAGAAAAAAAAAGTCAGACTAATGAGGAAAAACTGATACGCTACAACATAGGGCAGAGGTGAGCAGCCAGAGATGGGGACTCTTTAAACATTTCCTCTGATGAACTGAATGCCATGTTATTGTCTCTGCTCAAATGTGATTTTTTTTTTTAAAGCCTGAAAGTTTTCCTCTCTTCTATTCCTGTTTTCAAACAACACATCAACAAGCTACATTTTTCATGGTGGGGAATATGGTGTTTATTCTGATAGAACGTAAGAGATACCCCTGAAGCATTTCTGGGTGGATCTCAAATGTTGCCCAAAGAGCGTGTAGAGTACTTGCACAGTTTCAGAATGTTAAAAGAGAAAATATGAAAGAAAGATTAAATAAAAATGGTATCCAGTTTTGGACGGATTACCCAAGCTTTTTCTGCCTCCTTCCACCCCCATATTTCAGGCATTGGTGCCTGCAAAGTAAATCCAAACAATACACAACAGCTCAAATCTCCTTGCATACGTGAAGCTTCTGGAAGTGCATCTCTTGCCCTGGACTGTGAGATCTTGAAATGATTCGTCTTTGTTACATTTTTCTGTAGTGGTTTTTGAAGTACTTCAGAGTAAGACCACATAACTTGGTTTTTAGAATCTGTAGTGAAGAAAATCTACTGAAAATTGGAATTCTACTGGTCTAAAAGAGAGATGAGAAATTGCACAGTCTAACAAGTCTTCATGGCATGAGTCAGAGGGATGTAAACCAGTAGAAAGAGGTTGGATTGAAAAGGACAAGGGTCACACCAATATAGTTTTGCATTTACTTAGCAAAGGCTTCCATGTAGCACAACAGAGCTGTACACCCAGACACAAACATGAATATATAAAGCTATTTGAATATAGGTTCTTCTGGTGAATATTTTAAGCAGCGTTACATGACCTAGCATTCTGTGGCTCATTGAAGATGTGGCAGGTCTCTTTTGTGGGGCACTGGTAATATATATTATTAACAAATAAGCAGAGTTTTCCTCATTCTGGATTCATTTCTGTTATTTGTTTATTTTAGTAGTTGTGTCAGGCACTTTGAATTTTTTTTTTCCTAATAAAGAAAGACTAGGAAGGTATTCGTGATAGATATGGTGCAGTCCGGCAGTTGAAGTTCATTAATAATTGGAATGTTGCAGAGTATGAAGTAATGAATACTAATTACTCCTTTCATGTCTGACAGCACCCTGTGGACCAATACATCAGCCCAGACTTTAATTTGGTTCTAGTAATGGTTTCATCAATAGTACATTAATTCTGTGTTTGAAAAGATATACAGTTGAACCTGACCCACACAGTAGATACCACTGTCATAAAATGGCCACATACTGACAACAACTGGATAATTACAAATAATTAAATCCACTGAGCTTCAGACAATCCTAATTTTAAGTAAAATATATCTTATCATATCAATCGACAGAAAGCATAGCAAGGGAGATTTATCAACTTGTACTCCTTCCAAAGCAAATTTACTAGCCTGCATATTAGAGAACTTGCTGCTCTGTGAAGTAGCTTCATACAAGTATCTCTCCCCTTCCTTGTTATTATTCTTGTGTTGGACTCTTGGATATTCTGTAACACCAGCTTCTGGTATTATTTCCAAATGAAGCCTGCAAAATAAAATTCTCAGCTTCAAAGAACTTCAAATACATGTGTAAATTTATGTTTTCCTCAAAATGTGGGTGATTAGAGGGCAAGCTACTCGTACTTGTTATCTCTGAAAATCAAACTTCTTACTTAAGTGCCTTAGTATATATTTAGAAACCTAACAAGTTTTAGGTGTTCAAGTTTGGATATTTTTTTAAATTTAATTTTGGAGCTGCAAAGCTGCTCAGTGGGTCTTTATACACTTTAGACTGTGACTTTATGTTCAAAATGGTTTTAAAATGCAAAGATTTTTATTAAAATAATTTAGGATATTTGTTTTAAGAAGAGGAAGATAAAGCAAAAGAGAATAAAATAATTTCCAAAATACATCAGTTGTAGTACATAGCTTTATGTAGGCATGAAAAGCACAAGGAAAAAATGTGAGTAAAATTTGGGTGCAACTTACTATCAGTGTATGCAAAAAGGATTCAAAATGCATGCACTTAGATCTTCTGGAGCAGATAAGTCAAGGCATAAAAGTAAACAGGTGCCAGTTCTATACAGTGTTTATCTGCTATAAGATGAGTGATGCCATTGAGTAAGTTTAGTATGGATAAGCATTAGTATTTGAGTTTTATCTGTGTGTTTCCTATCCTGTCCCCCCAGAGCCGCTGTTTTGGAGATCACTGGATATGAGTATTAGCTGTAATAGATCAATGTCATTTTGACTCATAGGAGAGAAGACAGAGGAATAAATTCATTGTTCGTAACGCCCCTATTTGCATTCACGGGAGCTGTTACACCTGCTCAAATCTTTGCACATTCACAAAGTGGTAGTCATGTCTCTTCAGTGGCAAGATTAGGTTATTACAAGATTCTTTAAGATGTCTTGAAATTTGATTTATGTGCAAACGTAGCTTGTATGAGCAAGTTTCCATTCTTGTGAGGCATGACTATTATTCATGAAGCAGCAAGACAATTCACTCGGTTTCTCCACAGGGAGAAGCTTTCCTTGCCTTGAACATCTCTCCAGCTGTGCAACTTTAAGGCAGCACTTTTCCCACTGAACTAGTTTGACCAACTTGCACAGTTTGCCTACTGAGATTGCCTAGTAACAGCTCCATTCTGCCCTTGTTTTCACCTGATTTATTCAACTTCATTCTCTACATTACTTGCTGGAGTTTGCAAGTCGGTTCCAGAAGCTTTTAATTTTAAGCAGCAGGAACTGAAAGAAGGCTCCTTTGGAAAAGTGTGTTTATCCCTTTTTCTTCACATTGGAAAATATTGTTTCCCTTTCCTTTCCTGTCCAAGAATTTATCACTTCTTTTCATTCTTGCTGAGCTGATTCAAAACATTTAGCTATAGGAAGCTATCCTGCTTTCTGTCATTTAGAGTCATGGCGTGTTTTGGAGAACATGAAACTGAAAGGTACTCCTTTGAATTTTGAGTTGCATAAAAGTAACTGCTAAGAATCCCATTTTGAATCCTTTAATCTACTTTATTTCAAGATCTTTGAGAATTTCAATGGGAAAAAAAGTAGTTGGAAAACAATCTCTCTTTAATTTACTTTGTATGTTCTTAAATAACAGGGAGCTGGAGCTCACGTGAAAGGTGCTCTGTCTATTCCTGGGTAGAACGGTACATTAATTCAGTCTCTTCTATCTGTCTCTGCTGGTGGAACAGAAAATTTATGAAGGAGAAAAAGTACCAAAAGTAGAACTTGTCTTTAGTAATTTCTTTGGTGATGATTTTTTTTTGCTCTGCCTTCTATCATGGACTTCCATAAATAGTGCCTATATCTGCTATGTTTCTTCAGAATCCAGAATTAACCTCTAAACAGGTCCATTTCATTGAAAAAAAAAATGAAGCAATTCTACCGAGTTTCCCCACCTCTGTGTTTATCATTGTTGCTTATACTCCTTGAACCGTGTGAGAGCAATAACAAAACATTTATTTTTCCCAGATCTGTAATTAACAGAAAACCTAGAATAGCTGCAGTAATAAAACCCACTGAGTCATTATGTAGTTTTTGCCTTTCATAGATTGTAATCACAGAAATTGGTAATTTATTGCTCCTGTGAATTGAGAACCCATGAAGTAAGTACTTGAATCCAGAACTCTAAAGCTTATCCTATCACCGCGTAGACTTTCTGAAATACTGGGTGACTCCCTTAGCAAAGGTTTTTCCACTGACAGAGCAAAGTGAAGAAGTTGTCTTTTGTCAGATCTCTGCTTCTGTCTTTTGTCTCTGTGTGTGTATTGAAAGCGGAACAAAATTACTCTCTCTGTGTCGAGCGCTAGCATTTTTCTTCCTTCCAGACAGTTTCGAAGGTCACGGAGAAACCACAGTATCAGAATTGAAACCCATGTTGCAGAACTGGAAGGTGAATTCAGCTCCACCAGAGGGAGGTTATATTGTCTGAAGGGCATGACTCTGTGGTTATTTCACTGTTACACAAATATAAGCCAGGAAAGCTCACGTCCAGCAGTTTGCATGGCAGTAGTATACAACATACAGATCTGATGCTGAGTGTTGTTGAGTTGTGGGTTTCCTTGCACCCTACAGATGATGTTAATTTTAGGAATTCACTTGCTGTATATCATAACTGACTGTTTTTTCTTCCTGATCCTTGGTGAAATGCAGAAGTGCTTTCAGCACACCATTTCGTTTAGCCTACGTCTTCCAGCTAGCAGAATGTCAGAGGCAGGAAAAGATGTTAAGAGTTGAAATATATGTCCCTGACTCTGGCAGTGCCCTAGGATATCCTAGAAAGAAAACGATGTTAAAATTTGTACTGAAAAGACTTGTTTTATTCATACTCTGATGTGACTCATGAATTGCATTTCAAGTGTTTAGTATCTATACTTTGTACCTATAGCACTTTAAAGATTTACTTGACTTAACAAATGTCAGTTTGAATTTTGTGAAAAGAGTTTGTGTCTACCTATGTTCTATCGTATAAATGTTTTACAGACTTTTTTTTTAAACAGAATTTTGCTGCTAGTGTTCTGGTCTCCTTTCTTGGCAGAGAGCATTCAAAGCCATTGCTGTACAGAAAATATTGTACTTGTGCTGTTGTAGGGGAGGCGATGGCTGAAGATCAGCGTACTACTCACTGGGCAAGCAGATGACACAAAGCTGTCTCGCACCAGACCAGATGCACAGCACGCACTGCCAGCTATAAGGGGTCTTTCCATTTTTTTCAGTGCTGTGCCATAGAAGTAGGAAGGTGAACTTTATGTTGCCTCACTGCTGGGCTCCAAAATAGTAGCAGTGTTGCTGTATGGGGCATGCTGGCACCTCTCGTTGAAGGCAAGGGGTCAGGAAACACCACCTCTTCAGTAAGGGATCTGATTCAGTGAATAAAAGGTGCCTAGTGTAACTCATTCTTTCACCTAGAAAATAATTGATTTGGAACATAACGTTTAGTAGGGTTACCTTAAAAAATTATTTTTGTCATTTCAGTCATCAGCCCTTCCCTAGCCTCATCACTGTCAGTTTGTTATAAGTATGTACATCTGCATAGTTTCTTAGTGTTTAGTGCTAAGCTATTTCAAAAGATGGAAAAGTTAACTATATTTCAGTAAATGATTGTAAGAACTAACAGCTATCTCATTAAGAGTTTGAAAACTTTCCTAAGTTTGTGGTAAGTAATAAAGATAGACATTCACCCCTAAGCCACAAACTCTTCAGTACAGCAGTGAGCAATTTACTGGTGTCTGCTGCATATGCAAATGAAACTGCCAATTAAGAAATGCTCTGTGTATTCTACGTACAATTTTGGTGTGTTCAATCATCCTCATTTTGTTTCTTAAGCTGCAGGCACCTAAAGTTTGGTTTGTCTCCATTTCCTATACTGCCAAGATCATGTAGTACCCATCTTATGCAAACTAGGATATTTATGATTTTTTTAATTCAATTTCAACAAACAGTTGCCTGTTTGAATCTGCTGTACAGTAATTGTTAGCAACCCATCTATTGGAAAGACTCTAAGGGTCAGATTCTGCAAAGTGTAGAAAATGCTTCTACTGATTTGCTCAAATCTGTGCTCCCAGAGGGCTGGGCTTGACCAAAAGCTCTGCTAGAAATTAAATTTAGGGTGATCTTGTTTCCACGCTTCTTTCTATGACTTGGTTTGCTTTGTGCATTGCATTTAATTTACAGTGCAGGATTAAAGCCCTCTGCAGCGCTTTGTGCTTCAGTGATCTTGAGCCAATAAATGTAAATAAAATTTCATGCCAGTCCATAAGAGGATATGATGGCACTGTTAGGACCTGGGGCATTTGGTTAATAAATTATAATTTATTCCTGCAAAGATGCAGTTCCGTGGCTGCTGCAGTCATACTGATATATAGTAACTTATGAAGAAAATCACTTTTATAGCTGGTTATAGAAAGGACTTTGAGAAGACTGTGATCTACAAGCTAAAAAATGAAAAAATACTTAGGGATGTGAAATGAATAATAAGAATATTTCCTATTTCTCTAGTGTGTCTTTCCAGTTATCCCATGTAATTTAATAACTTTGTCCGCAAAGATTTGCTGCACCCCTTTGAGGTACTGCTGCTTCATGCAAGGGCACACTGGATCAGAGAGTTTAATTACCCCTTGAAGAATGAAAGCAATATACTTGGGAACACGATCTGAAAACAGCTGGCCATTTGCCTCTGCATCTGCAGATCGCTCCACACGGGGCTGTATGCTTAAAGCGCCTGTATCACCTCATGTTTTTTGATGTGAGGGTCAGATTCTGATGGAGAGGTCCCCATATGACTAGTCAAGGCAGCTGCTCTCGCTGTCAGAAGGTCAGTCCAGCAGAGTAGACTACAATCATGCTTTTCCCCCGATGTTTGCTGCCAAAGCGGGGTTCTCCAGCCTTGTGCTGCTGTTGATTTTCTCAGCTGCCACGTAGCTCACTGCTTGCCATCTCTGGCAAGTTCCCAGTCCTTTTGTGTAGTGAGGAGGAAAGAGGCTAGGAGAGAGATAAAGTTCTGGTCCATGGTGACCTTGAAACTTCGGGTGTCCCAGAACCTTAGTTCTAGTGTGCTGGGACAGAAGATAAACTGTCTCTTTCAGAAATTAAATTAAACCAACTGATGTAATTAAACAGCAAATATAGCTCACAAATGCTATAGAACAGTATTTCTTGCCGTGGTTGTTTTAATACTGTATTTTTCTTCCCTCTGCTAGTCAGTCCTGGCCAAGCAGCAGAACTCTTTCAAGACTGAGCTCGGGCAGTTGGAAGATGACGTGCTGCTCAGCCACCCAGGGCAGTTTCTTAGATGACAGTGAACTTGTAGAGAAACTCAAATCAACAAAGTCAACTGCAGCAGAAATACAGCACAAGGTAATAACAATTGAACTATTTTAACAGCTCAAAGTCCCCTGTAAAATATGTATTATTAATTATTTTTATACAAACATTTCTATGAGCTAGGAATGGTCAAATTCCTGTCTGTCCATTAAGGGCTGTCCACCCCATATTCACAGTTTCATATCTATGGTATGTAGTTGTCGCATATTCATTTTTTTTCCTTTTGATTTAGGTGCTTGAGTTAGTACTCATAAAAGAAATAAGTATTAGCATGAAATATGAACAATTCGTATGTGATTGCCATGTTTTCACAGATGGACAGGCATATTGCTGCAGAGGACTGTCATTCCCTAATGTTTGTCTAAGATAAGACGCTTGCTTACTTTAAATATTTACCGCTGTCTGAAATAAAGTCAGTTTTCTAGAGTTTATCCATATTCTTTTTCGTACAACTGGGAGTATTTTGGTAATTGTGTGGGATAATCACGGCACATTAAAAGATAAGTGAGACAACTGTCATCCTATATGTAGCTGAGACCAAAGAAAAAGAAGTTCAGGTTAACGTGACGAGAGCATTACAGACTGACAGCCACAAGAGCATCCATTCTTTACTTCATTGGTAACAGCCTGGGTGGCATCAACCCTTTTGAGTAGTTTTCACTGAAGGTAAAAATGGATCTTGCTGATGTGGTTTCACAGTGCAAGGAACAGAATTTGCCTCCAGCAGTGATGCCCAATATATTAGTTATTACTTGTACCAGATGTTTACATTTGCAGGGGCTGCATGTCCGATCACGATGTGATCTCCTGCTGGTCCCTAACAAGGTGCGTTCCCACAGGTCTCTGTGTTGGCTGTCTCCATTCTGATGGTGTTTTCTGACTGTGCACATGTCTCTGTGTTGGCTGTCACCATTCTCATGGTGTTTTCTGACTGTGCTTGTATGGTTTACCTTCTTTTTCTCAGGCCATCCCACAGGGGCAGGTAGGAAGAGTTTGGAGGGATTCTGTATAAACAATTCGCTGTGGCAAATCTAGCAGATGATCCAATGAGAAAGGGAGATTACCCACTGCGAAATTACCAGCTTTTTTAAGTGAGAGGTTCTGCCTGCTGAGTTAAAAAAGGAAGCAGAAGAGTATTGTCGTTTGCAGTCCTCACCCCTGCTTTGCTGGAAGTTTCCTCAAAAGCTTCTTGGCAGAAGTGCCTTGTATTTCAGACTGCTTAGGGTAGCTCTTTGTAGAAGCCTACAGTCAGAAACCGATTATCTTACGAGTAGAAAAGGAAAAAAAGCAGAATTCATATAAATAAAAATAACTGTACTTATTTTCAGGCCTTCAATGCAGTCTTCCACAAAGCAATTAAGCAGGCAGAAAAATCAGGAGATATTCAGTGTTGTATCTCTAACCTGACAGAAGCTGCCTCATATTCAACCTTTCTTTTCACAAGCCAAGGACTTTTCGAAAAGGGTAAGCTCATTTTCCTGGCCCAAACAGCTTTTCAGGTGAGGAACAATTTTCAGATCCATGATGCTGATACTTGCTGTGTTTGCTCTTTCTTCACTAGAAGGTGATGCCTCTGCCCAAACCAGTTATCTCATTACCTTGTGGCTGTGCAGTTTCTCACACAGTGTGACTGCTGCTTCAATATCAATAATAATTGCAGAAATTCCAAAGATGCTTTCATGTAATTCTTTTCATTTGAAATGCTGCAATGACTTAATGAAGCTACTCTGACGATAAACAGCATGACTTAGCTGCTTGTGGTTGGATAATTAGGGTTGAAATTGGCGTGGCATGTAAAGTAAGAATTCACTAAATAATACATATCCATATAGCATTCAGGCTGCTATTTTTCCTTTTAATTTCAGTATATGTATGCCCTGGGAAAAATCAGGGCTCAGTTGTACTGAGTGGCAGGTTTTGCCCTGAAGAGCTGGCTCCAAAAGAGGTTGTATCACAGAGCTGGTCAGTAGCAGAGGTAGGAATTAACCTAGAAATCAACAATTTGGGAAAAAAGTAAAAAATTACAAATTGAGGGATCTGAGTTGAGGGGCGTAAAAGAAAAATGAAATCACTTTACATAGTGTATAAAATGGGAGTAAGATGCAGACAGAAATGCCTGGAAGAGAGAGGAGAAAAAAAGGGTGGGAAAAAATTGATGATGATTTTTTTGGCATTATGGTGCAGATGGATATATTTGTACCACCTTGGTTTCTAGCACTGTGTTGCTTAACTTTTGTCTTTTTTTGTAGCAGTGGTACTAGGATAGATCATGAAGAATGGAAATCTGTGTGGTGATTGAAAAATAAGCTCAGTCACAATTACAGAATAGACAGAAACCGGAGTAAAGGGCACAGTATACTTCTGATTTATTGAATACATTTTTAGATAGAGAGGGGGCTTTTAACGGAGGAGGAAAGATGCATTTATATCGGAAAGGAGAGAGAATATATGGCATCATGGCAAAGATGTCTCTTTTTCCCACTATATGTGCTTAAAGCGATAAAAGCATTAGAAAACCCCCCCTCATAGAACCTGAGGAGTTTTCTTCAGTATACATACAGCTCACGTGCCAGAACTGATTCAGTGTAAAACAACCTGCCAAAAAAACCCAAACAAAAACCAACAATAAAAACCATTTGGGATTTGCAAATTTCCCACAGCTTTGTGACAGCTTGCAGTCTGAAAAGGGCTTAGAACAGCGATGGAAACAGCTGTGCACTATTGGTCTTCTCTCTATCTTCCGAGATGTAAAAAGGATACGTGGAGATAATTAGATGGAATTCAGAAATCTATACTTTTTTGTTATTATTAGTGTAAAATAATTTGTGGGAAGGTTTTTTTAAGGATAACTTCAGTGTGCAAGACTTAATTTTTTATGTTTGCTTATGTTCCCACAAGGTAAAGAAAAATAACTGCTCTTGCAGGTTAGCTCATCTTAAAATTTGGGTGAATTTGTCTTTCAGTACATAAATGTATCATATCATATGTATAATATATATTTTATATATTTATTCTATATAAAAATTGTATATATATAAATGCAGTTATATTTTCTGCAAAAAGTTTTTTTCTGACAGGTGTTGTTTGGTTTTCAGGGTGTCTTTTTTAACAGGTAAAGTTCAGCTCTGTGTGTGTAGAATGGTTTTGAAAAAATTTGTCACACCCTTTAATGGCTAGTACCTAAGAATATAATTCCATTTGCAATAGATTTCAAATAAATATTTAAAAATATTATTAAAAAAGATGTAAATTCTTATAACAGAGTTTAAAAAAACGCAGCCGTAGGAGCTCTTGTTGCTTTGAGCTCCTTTCTCAGTAATAGTTTGAGCAGTGAATACTTTAAGGCGGTAGTGGCTCTGAAGCAAGTCTGATGACCTTTTTCAATTTTGTATGCTGTCAAGGTTCTTCGAAGAAGTAAAGAGATAGAACTCCTTGAATTGGATTTCCCTCTTTGATTCAGAGTTGAACACCAAGGGTCCTGTTGACTTCGTAACTACTCAGTCATGGAGTGCCATTAAGGTAGGTTGGGAAAATTGCTTTTCAGTTCTAAATCTTTTTTGATGTTATTTCCAGAGGCATGCTACAACTAGACAAATTCTGATGAAGTCATGCATTCCACTGTAATTTTTAGTAGAACGAGTGATGCTTTCAAAGAGTTGTCATCTTTGCTTTTAGAGTGCATTTTTCCTTCGACATCATGTACTGGGCTTTGTGAGGAAATGCTGTTTTATCCTAGTTCATCCGGTCCCCTAAAAATGCAATTTTGATCTTCATACCACTCCTTACTATAGTAAATGTCCCATACAAGGTTTCCAGTTTGTCAAATCTTGATGTTTAACAGTAATACTGTTGATTTGCTATTTTCTGTCATGTGGTCCCTACCCCACAGAGAAATGGGAAAGATCACTCTCTGTTTTGCTTCACCACCTGCCTCCCCTTCTTGCCTTCAGTTCACTTCCATGGCAATTTCTTTGATGAAACAACTGTTAGACCATCTCTGTCAGCCACTCAAGTCTGAGAATGGTGCAGGCTTGAAGCTTGTATTGGGGAATGATTGGGCTAGAAATGTAGATAAATGGATATACAGTTATATATTTGTGTGTCTGTGCCCATACAGACATACTTGTATGGGTGTATTTTTACCAAACAGAACAAAGCCTTGTGGAATCACCTGTCACTCCGATGGAGTATGCATTACTATGGGAAAGTTGGGCACGGTTTATTTTCAACAGAAGATTCAAGTTCGAAAGTTTCTTCCACCCCCACCATATTCATGGTAAATGAGGTGGATGAAAAGTGTAAGGCCATAAGCACTACAGTATGAGGAAATTTTTAGACCGAGCATTCCTCTGCTTGGCATAATGCAGGTTTCCTTTGTACTGTTTTCTACCTTTTGACTAGATGAGGGCCAGAGGGCAATTTTCTCCATGCTCATGTAATCTCGTGCCCCCTGTGACTAAATAATGGTCATTATACAAACTATATTCAATTGTATAGGGCTCTGTGGCTTTATACTTAGGATTACTATTCCCCACAGACAATAGTGAGAATACCAGGTTAATACAGCTGTGACCTCACTGTGCTCAATTTAAACTCAGGCCTCACAAGGTGAGATGCTTGTGCATTTACCCACTGAACCAATCAGTTAAAAAACTGATGTGATATCTACCACATGTTGCTCCCTTTTTCATAAGGGAATTGCTCTGTACCCCCTGTAAGAGTTGCTAAAGCTCAGTAACAATGCCGAGCATCTATCAAAATGTCAAAAGGTTCATTATCTTAAAACCAAGGGAACAGATTTCTGCAGGCTTTTTCTAATACCAGCAATAAGGCCACTGTTGAGAGCTCGCAATTTTGCTGTTGAAATTGTAAGGGTTTAGTGAAGTGCTTCAGAAGAAGTAATACGCATTGCACAAGTGATAGTGAAATTAATGGGGGCTTTATCATTCTTTTTCCTTTCTGCTCTGCTAATTTTCCTATCTCCTCCCCCTCTGTCAATCACCCTTCCCCAATTATTTCTTTTGTAGGCAAAAAGCTTGGGTTCAGTACAGACACTGGAAGATTTCGTAACATGTCTTTAGGACAAGGGCAGGAGATGGTGGCAGAGGAGACACTCGAGAAGGCTGCCAGCCATGGCCATTGGGTTCTTTTCCAAGTGAGTGTCAAACAACCCCTCTGGCGGGGACAATCTCCTCAGTTGGAGGGCATTCCCAGAACACAAACAAAATATGCAGTGGATTACAGTAGAAGTTTTACACAGCTAATAATCTTGTTCCTTTTTGGTTTTGCCTTTTGATTGTAACAGGATAAACATCATATTAATAGAGCATATGTCATGTTTTGCTGAACACTGTCCTCACCCTCCCAGGAGGAACAGGAGAGAGAAACCAGAAGTCCTGTGGTGTGTAGGTAGGACTGCCCTCAGGCATATGCTTCCCCTGCGTAATTAAGAGCTCCTGTTCCATTCAGTGAGCCATAATGGAGACTTTCATGAGATATGCCGGCCTCCCCCTTGGGAAGCTGTATAATTAGCCCTGGAGTGCTGCTCTTCTGAGATAGCAGCCACGGCTTTGGCCAGCATCATATAGACCGAGAACCCACTCAGCAGCAGACAAAAAGATGTGCGTGATGTCCTGGCGAGCTGCAGTTCCCGTGCACTAACGGAGCGGACGGAAGCACTGCCATTGATCATGCTCCTGAAAGAACAAGCTCCCCTCCCTCCATTTTATGCTAAATAACTGATGGATATTTGTAGCAACCCCATTGCTCTTAAGCCAAACAAGAAATGTGTGTTCCAGACCTTGACGTTAAAAAAGTCATGGGGACGGGATGATTCCCTCCTCTTCTGGTTTTAACATCAGCACTCTTTGGTTGTCCACCAGGTTGCCTGCAATTAAGAGATGGGCTAAACTCAGTGTTGTCTGCCAGCTGAAATAAAATTATCGTGGGATTCGTGAGGGGCCTTGGTGTCCTGGGTGCTGTGCAAACAGGCACAAGCTGAACCCTTGTCAACAATTAAACTGGAAGAATTCTTTAACCAGATTTCGCACAAGTAAACCAGTCACACTACTCTGAAAATAACCCTGCTGTTCTGCCTGTGATTATGGAAATGTTGTCATGAAGGAAACAGCAGAGCTGGTTTTCAGGGGAATTTCAGAGTTCTCAGCTGTTCTGGGGACAGGGCAAAAAAAAATGTGAGATGGCAGAAGCCCTAAATCAGCAGCGTTGTGTGTCTGAAGGCACAGGGATAAATGGGGAACATCTGAGAGGCTTCTGGTGTTACAGACCTGCTCCATTCTCCAGTCCAATATGCTTGGCTTCTGAGGGAGGAGGGAGGTGACGATTCTGCTGTGACGATTTTTGACAGTGAAGAATTGGGGAAAGTTGGAGACTACACAAAGATGTTGGAGCAAATCCCAAATGATGTTAAGCTAGCCAGAGCGAGTGGGATTTGGGTGTACTCAGTGTTTCTCAAGCTCCAGTCTTCTGGGGTTTGGCCCAAGACACATATATCTTTATGTTTAAAAACAAATCCTGGAGCAAAAAGGTGAAGTATTTTACTGTGCATTTTGTTGGAGGCGAGGGGGTGTATAATTAGATATTAAAAAAAAGAACAACACTGCTATTCTGACTGACCCAGGAAATACTTCAAAAATTGCTTTGGCTTCAGATCTAGCAAAAACAGTTGGCACAGTGGCTGGTAAACTGGCAGAAGAAAGACTGACTTGAAATTTTTTGGTAGCAGGTTTAACTCTTCTGTCACTCTAATTTCTCAAACTCAGACATCTGATATATTGAATGTTTATTTTGTTATTATATTAAGGCTTGAATCACCACTTCCACTTTGCAGCGGATGGATGCAGCCTATATGAAAACGCAGGCGCCACCAGGCTGCTGTCATGTAATGTGATATGAAGGTCTCCTTCTCTTTCCATTCCCCTGTTCCTTTTTCCACACGTCAAGGGACGATTTGGGAACGTCTCCTCCGCCAGCCTCATGATGAAGTGAT
>KZ506679.1:20541-43496 GCA_002844005.1 Limosa lapponica baueri
GTATTTTCTGACTAAAGTACTGATTTTTTTTATATCCTAAACAGAAACCTCTATCAGAGTCTGATAGTGCAGCACAGTACAACTTTCTTATTTCTAACTTGAAATGAGAGAGCAAGAACTGGCAGCTAACAAAACAACCTTTACTGCAGAAATCACGGCCCCAGTAACACACTTTACAGATTTTGTCAAAATACAAATAATATTTCCCCCATTACTTACATTTTTAAAATGATAGTATTTTTACACTGTATTACCACTTATCACTGTCTTATACAGTGATATTAACACTCAAACTGCTTCCCTTTTGAGGAACTACCTGTTAAATGAAGGCAACTGAGATTTTGGCAAAGCAGATCTTTACCAACAGACTGACACAGCTTATTCTCAGAAATGAAACTGTGATTTCCAACACTTTATCATTATTAATGCCTCCAGATTTTTCTGTGAGTGTTATTTGACTATCATTCTGTAAGCAGTTATGCTTACTTTACAAGCTTAACCCTTTTCACCTCATAGCCCTAACCCAAACTGTATCTTTTCTCTTCCTCCAAAGCAACTTCTATGCTGTGGCAAGGATGTTCCAATCAACATGTGATTTAAACTACATTACCCGTGACATTCCCTCTTTTCCATGGACTATGAAAAAGTTGCAGAGCTCCCACATTCTTATTAGATATCTTTTAATGCCTCATTACCCTTTGCTAATCTTTATTCCTCATATGTTCAACATAAAAAAATTCCGTAATTTACACTAGAGCAAGGCATCCACAGACACATGCAGCAAAACTTCTCGGGCCAAACCCCGGGCCAAAATTTATAGGGATGTGTTACTGATGTGACGTCAAACCCAATTACACAGTATAGCAAAGCGTTGCAAGTATGCCACTGGAGCTACTGAATCTTCCTGCCTGAGCCCAAATTCTATTGCTTCGTTCCAGATGCATATTAAAAACAGCTAATGTCTTGAAAATTTTAGGAGAGGCCTTCAGGAAACACTGAAGAGTGTAGGGGTAGCCCTTAACTGAGAGAGGACAGTGACTTCTTTGCTGTGACTCTAAAGGAGAGAACAGAGGACCTTAACCACATGTCCAATTTAGAGAAAACAAAAATGTTTTCCATCTTGCTTTCCTCAGCAC
Organism: Limosa lapponica baueri; assembly: GCA_002844005.1. Classification (NCBI taxonomy): domain Eukaryota; kingdom Metazoa; phylum Chordata; class Aves; order Charadriiformes; family Scolopacidae; genus Limosa; species Limosa lapponica. Next base: position 21,678 of record KZ506679.1, read on the forward strand.
GCACTTGCTGATACTAACAAGAGTGTAACCTGCAAAACAAAAGGGAGTGCAGTTATCTAGATACAATTATATATGGATGATGCTTTTAACCCTATGATTTAGTATTAGGTAGTCCTGTAAGGAGCAGAGAGTTGGACTTGATGATCCTTATCGGTCACTTCCAACTTGGGCTATTACATGATTCTATGATATATGTGAAAAATAGGGTATATTCCTCCAAAGAAGATCTCTCCACCTCCAAACAAAATTATTACTGTTCTGAATTGAAACAATGGCAGTATGAATTAATGAATTCATCAAATAGACCCTAAGACTTGTATAAAAACCCTTGCTCAGATGTCTGAAGTTTTCTTTTCCCAGACACTGTTTCTTCAAGGCTGCAGAGAGTGAACTGCTGCTCTGTGTACCCCTTTCAGTCAGTGTTTTTATTCAAATGATTCTGTTTGATGGTGTTTACCAAGTAATGACCCAAAAGAGATCCAAAGGTTTCTTTGTGAAAATGTTTACAGCATGAAGTCACTTTCTCAGCTGGCTGAGTTTTAAAAGTTTTTTTTTTTTTACTTCTTCATTGACACATGCTAATTTTACAAGAATACTATTTCTACAGTTCAAAGACTTTTCTCAAGGTCAGAACAAGGCAATGGGAATGGGAGAATAGGTTAACCAAAATCCATCAGGACTTTTATTTTTTTCAGAGCTTACCACTCAAGCTTTTTCTCACTGGCCCCAATCCAGTTCAGCAGTTAAGCCTATTCTATGAAGCTTGATTTTATAAAACTATGATTCTTTTACATCAGTTTCTTCTAGATTCACATTTAGAAATGTGAATATTTACACACAAATATATACAAACATGCTCTCCTTCAGTTATAATTACATTTTAATAAAGCTTTAAAGTATTAATTTAATGATATTATTATTTATTAATATATATTATATAATTATATATATTTTTTATATACATATATCTGTATATATTTATATTTTTAGGTGGAACATGCCACACCAGCAGCTCAGAGCAGGATGGGGAGGGAGCAGGTGGCCAGGAAAGGGAACTGCTTATGCCAGCATAAACACAGTGCTGCTTCAGCCACTGCATCAGAACCGGTGTCCTAACTTTGGGTTCACCACTGGTCAATGACTTGAACAGAACTGATGAACCAAATATAGCTAAACTCTCCTTGGAAATGTCAGAGGCACTACGGTCTTCTGATTTTGTGTTGGATTTCTTTCTGTTACTTTGTTTGTTTTTTTTTTTCTTTTCACCAGCAATAATTTTGGTCTGACTGAGAATGAAATTTCAGATGAAAGTTCATGCCAAATATCAACGTTTCCTCTCATGGGATATTTCTGATGCATTTACTACTCCAAAAAAGTTCAGGTAAATTTAAGGCAGCTTTAGAAAAATTCAGCTTGTTTTACTTATTCAAAACAAAACAAACCACCAGCTACTTCAAAGCCTTTACCAGGTCAACCTAAGTCACAATAGTTCAGAACATTTCCTCTTGAATTTAAAATTTCACATGCCAGAAGTCAAAAGTCCAAGATCTGGAATATTTCACCCTTTGAATATTAGACATTACAAGTTATACTGTGCTAAATTATCAAAACTACTAATCCATCCTGTAGCAAAAGCCAAGAACAAGCAGCAGCCAAACTCAACCTTTTAAATTCTAGTGGTCTGAAGCTTGTCTCCTTTCCTTTTTAATTAGCTACAGATATTTCCCATGTTTCCTATGTTTTTTTTCATCTGTTATATTCCTAAAATGGTATTTTAGCAGCAAATGTTTTAAATTGGGCTTACAGAGTGTGCTAGCCATAAAGGAGTTCATGAAGAAAGTTAAAAACCAGAAGTAGTTAGTCTCAACAGTATGGAAGTAAGTTACCTTCTCTATGTTTTTTAAAGCCTAGAGTGTTTAATAATGATTCCTAGCTGCATACCTATAGAAGCATATTTTCTTGAGACACACAGACACAGGTCTTGACTTCCAAGGGCCTCTACTCAGTACAGTGAAGAAGAGCAAAGGCTTGTGAATGACTTCTAATGACAGAAAAGAATGGATGCACATACTCAAAGGACAGACTAAGAACACAATAATGTCAAAGCTTTTGTCTTTACATCTATAACCAGAGCTTTTCTTTTTATATAAAACTCTCCTCCTCACAGACTAGCTGCAGAAACCATCTTAAGGTAGCCATAAAGTAGGCAGTGATAAAAGATTTTTCTATCCTCTACCTACACCTCTTTCAGGTGAAGACATGTACCAAGATATTGCTACAGCCAATGATATTTTACAATCATCATTTTCCATCAATCTGAATTAACATTAGTGCTTACAAAATGAGGAAAATATCGTTTGCCCAGGGAGGTGGTTGTCACCATCCTTGGATGTGTTTGAGAGTTGTTTAGATGTGGTGTTGGGGGATATGGTGTAGGGAAGAACTTTGTAGAGTAGGGTAGATGGTTGGACTCGATGATCCCAAGGGTCTTTTCCAACCTAGATGATTCTATGATTCTATGATCATCCATCAGTGTTTCAAAGTCTTCTAAATGGGAATTCCCTTCAGCTTCATCCACATCCTACCACACCCACAGGAATATTGACATAAGCACAACTTTAAGACAGACTAAAGCATCCAGGAGTGAAGAAACTCCACTAGAGTTGCTGTCAGTTTAAAAATTAATTACGAGCTTGCCAAAATTAACCAGCTTACCAAAATGCAAAGTGAGTTCCTTTGAACAGGAATCAAACTGCTACCAAATGACTACGCTAACCTCTCTTATGATGTTTGCCCTATGCATTCCTCATTCTGATTTGAAAGTGGACATGAAGAACACAAAATGACTGGCACTAGTACAAATGCAAGAGTCTTGAACTTTCCTTGTGCTACATACAATCCCCCCAATAGGCACTGATGACTGTCCATCCATTATCTCTTGCAAAGTCTTAGTTCTTTCTTTGAAATACCAGAGATTAGCAACTGCTGAAAACGAAGTGGTGAACTGGACGGGCCCAGGTCTAATTAGCCTTATATTTCAGTTGACAACCTATTACATTTTCATGCTGTTAATAGAAAAGTGTTTCTGTGCCATTGAAAAATTCTACTTGCAGGGATGCTGCTACTGGGAAAGATGTTAAAAGTTTGAAATAGCAAAAGCAGTTGGTGGGTCATCTAACAATTTAGCTGGCATGCAATCTGTAAGCCACATGCATGTTTGATGGTCAAGTACTGCACTATTTCACCTCCTCTGAATGAGAACTGCAAGGATGACCATTACTAGGATTTTGATATTATTGCATAATTGCATTGAATTTTACTGTTTTTTTACAGTGCATTACATCTGTTTCACATAACTGTATAGTAACACTGCAGCAGAATGAAATGTATCATTGCACATTATCACATAAAATCCTCTGCTTTTTGTGAAGCAGAGATTTTATAGACAGTGCCAGCTGCAATCTGTAGGAAGCAGTGTGAATGTTTCCATGAATTCAGTTAAAGATCATATGCTCAGGGTGTGGCCGTGGGAAAGACTAGTGTATCTTACACAGAGTCCCTAAAGTCCAATTAGTGTTCCTTTAATTACAAACAGACTTTTCCATATCCTTTTGCAGTATTTCACCCTGACTTACCTGAATGCAAACCAAAATAAAAAATTAACTATGAACATTAAAAAAGCTTACATAAATTTGACACAAAAATCACTGCCTTGATAAACTCGAGTTTCACTTGGACAAGGTACTTCATGAAGATGAAGTTTTACAGACCAAATATAACAAAACACTACAAGCACTATAGCTACAGCAGAGGAATGGGAATCAAGCACAGCTATTCTGGTCATAAATTACATACAAATGTTATTTATATGTCATTTACACATTTAAGCACATTATCTCCCTCCAAATGTAATAATAATAATAATATAAAGGCAGACACATGTAATGGAAAATCTCACTTAAAGCTTGTCAAATTTGCAAGCAACTGAAAATTTCCACTGCAAGCATGGAAAATATTAGGTGGCTTTAATATAGGCGCCCATATTTTCTGCACACTCACATCCTGCATTTATTTTCCTGGAGAAAAAACTCCACAGAATTCTCATATTGATTTCACATTCCTCCATGAAAAAAATCCCTGGCGGAAACAAAATGCATGGAATTTGATGGGAAGCTTTGATAAGGATAATGTTTACCAAAATTAAATTAAAACATATTCAATTGAGTTTGTAATTCTACAGACCAGTTCCTGCCATTGGTCTGCCAGTGTCTCAAATGGAACTGCAGTACTCACTTTCACTAGTTTTGCTGATTTTAATAGCAAAGCTTGGACATCAAACTTTCAGGCATTACTTACCTAAGGCTAAGGTACCAAAAGTCACTATGAAAAATAAACGTTGCATTCATTTTTCAATTCTTTCCTGCATCTTTTAACTTAGTAAGACACATTAAAAGGCTCATCCATTTCATGCACATGCATTTTATTCAGAGAGTCTGGACTTGTACCCCTCAACTGTTATCCTCTCAAAGCTGTATTTGTGTATCCTGTTGCATGCAAAACTTCAGATTCATCTTGGTGAGAAATTTTTCTGTTCACAGCTGCTTGCTTGGCAGCGATTTGGTTGTTGGGGGGGGGGGGGGGGGGAGGAGGGAAGAAACAATTTTCCAAGCGATGAGGAAAAACAGTACAAAACTTTCATCATCAATGGCCTTGACATTGCTGGAGCCAACGGAAACAACATCACCCAACTGATTCCCTGCGAGGGAACCATTCAGAAACAAACAAACAAAAAAACCTCATGCATTTATTTCTATCGAGGTAGCCTATGCCAAGCTTTCTTTGCTGAAATTCAGGTTTCTCCTGCATTGACTTCCTTTTGCTGTTGATAGACACGGGTATCTGCCGAAACACAGCAGGTAATGAATGTGGTATTCTGAATTAATCAGCATATATAGTGGAGAGAGAACTCTGTTCTCTTCTGAAGTTGTAAGAACAGCTATCTCCACCCCGCCCCAAACAAAAAGACTAATAAGTGCTTTATTGGTGAGATACACAACTGGGCCAAGAGCAGACATGAAATTTCTGTACTAATTCTTAACTGGATGCAAGTCTTGCTGGTAAATTAATTCCATAACAGGTACACATCTTACTGACTCTGTAAGTAATTTTATAGAAATAAAAATGCTTGGCTATTTCTACAGGTCTACACCACACAAAGAATATGTGACATTTCATGTGTTAATTTCTTATTGCTGTAACATCTCCAGGTTTCTCAAAAGAAATAAAAACTTGCAGGAATAAAACCTGGTTGGTCCCTCCCTCCACCCAGTAAATACATTTCTCTTACTCAGGAGAGTATTAGAAAACAATTACTACACTAGCATATTTTAGAACTGCTAAATGATAAGGACAGTGCACAAAACTCACAAAATCATCTTTATTCTTGACTTCCTTTTGCAACATACCAAAACTTTACTGACTCTGCATTGCTAAACAGTTGTTGCACGTCATTCCAAAACTAGTGGCATTTTAATGATGGCATTAATTAATCTGGATATCGTATGAACATTTTATAGACTAGGAAGCAAAGTACTTTTTGCTTTGTCTAAGTAAAGCATAAAATGGATTAGGTTCAGACCCTGGTCAAGAGTCACACTGACAACTTTAGCTATATTTGGTTTGTCCTATTCTAAAAGACATGTCTCCCAGACATGAATTCCGTAAGATGCTGAGATATCAGTAAGCATCACTTGTAACCACCAGAATAAGTAAATTTGTTCCCATGTTGTTGCTATCACACAACTTTTAACTTTAAAGTCATTATTGATCCTCAGGCTGTCTCATTACACCACTTTACAAGGCTATGGAGAAGGGAAATAAACCTTTGACGAGTGTTTTTAAGGAACAGAGAACTTCAAATCTGAAGTGGTCATCACCCAGAGATCTGAACTCTGAACCCCACTTGGCTGGTCTTCTCTGAGGGTCAGACATTACAAGGAGGATGACCCTAAAACATCTGTTGACAATCAGACTACCAAACTGATGGGAAATTCAGACTAATCCAAATGTGGGAGCCAAATCTGCTACTGAAACTATATAGTGCTACCAAACCTGGAATGATTACACTTGAAGAAAATGGGTTCAGTTCTAAAACCAAAAACAAATAAAAAAATCCCTTCAATGTATTTTTTTCTTTAAGGTAACACCAAGAAAGAACATAAAGGGAAGATAACAGTAAGATAATTAAAAATATCAATCCTGAAACTAAGTGTTGAGAGTCAGCTGCTATTTTCAGTAGGGGTTCTGTGAAAGAATTCTTAAGCAATATCTGGCTTTTAAGGACACAACTAATGTGAGAGGTATTTTTACCAGCTTAATGCCTGACAGAGTCCTGAGAATCTAAGTGTTTTTTAACTGCTAATACAGATACAATTTTCATTCTGTGTAGGACAGAATGCCAGAAAGAAGTGCAGTATTTAGAATCAGTCTACTTTGATTTACAGTTTTTGAGAGGCCTACAAAAACCTGCAGATATATTTTCAAGGATAAAAGGAATAAAACCCCTGATGTGTCTGAGAAAAAATCCTAGACAGAATTTAAGTGACGTGCCCATCACCACACTGCATGTTATGTCACTTCTGAGGTTTAAATACCCTGCAATTTACGATGGATTTACCATCTATTTCCACAGAGGCTGTCATCAAAGGGACTGCACAAGGAGAGTAAAAGCCCTTGGGCTAAGTAAGAGAAAACCCAGACAAATGAAAAGTTAGGAAAATATAATATTTCTAATCTCTTACTAGCCATTCTAAGCACTCACCCTACAGACCGAATGGCATAGAATAGCATTGTGGATGATATTTTTTTCAGCCATCTTAATCATGACTCACAATTTGCCCCAATAACCAAACCAATATTCCTTCACATTGTGTACTGATTGCAATTTTCAAACTGATACTCAAGACTACCTACTTTATAGGAAAGTGTAATGAAACACTGGTGCTAAGAGTCACCTGCAATATACAGGCATTAATAAAGGTGACTCAAAAACCTGATTTTAACAATCTGGCAATCAGTCACATGGATTTCCATGATTCCTTCATTTCTCCCATAAAGCCCTAAGAGGTATTAGAAATCTATTCCTAGACATATGATCACAAAAGAATCACCGCCCTCAATCAAGCCATTGTGACCCATGAGAATCCCGAATGGACCTCTGCAGCACCCCAGGTAAAATAAACCCACCCAAAATACATAAGGTTTTAAATACTTTTTGATTTTTAAAATGATCACCTGGTGACAGCAGCCAAACTCATGGTCTCATTATTAATATTATGAATTATACAATTATAGTGCCAGAATGAACTACAGTGAATAAGTAATCTGACCTATTAAACATGTGCCAGAGGACAAGAATGTTAGGAAAGGACAGGAACTATAAGAAAATTATTCTTATCTGAAAGAGAACATATTTCTAGATTAAAAATGTGAAAAATATTACAAGGTAAAATAGAATAAAACTTACATATATGTAAGAGCTAGATACCCATGTTACACCACAGGAGATTCAAAAACTACTATCTAATAATTATCATTGCCGAATATAAATTTTACAAATCTGCAGACATAAGATTCGAGTCTTTATTTAGATTCTGAAGCACTCTGTCAGACTAACAGTGCTTCTGAACAACTCTACAGTCTTTTTAGTCGGGAAATTTATTCATAGTGGTCGCAATACACCAAGGATTTCTCAAATCGCTGCACTCAAAACAAAACAATAGAACTGAAAGGGTGTTAACTTCAAAAGCTAATTATAGCGTTTCAAGTACCAGCACCATTAACAATTTTACTGTCCAAAAAATACCCTGGGGACATTTACAACACGTGCTGGTGCAGGGAAATGGACCTGCCTAGCTAATCATGATAATACTTTCATTTTTAAGTGATCTTTTACAACAGCAAAAGGTGAACAACACATTTGAATATTGCAGAAAGTTCTAAAGCAGTAGAAATAAAACCACAGCCTCTCATTCTGGTTTTTTTTTGCTACAAACTGCTAGCAGGATAATTAGTCCCTAGTATTAACTCCATTTATACCATGGTTGCAATTTGCAAATGCACAGATGTAACTACAAGCATATATCCCACATCCTGCCAACGCTGTTCCTCACACGTACAGGTAATGAGACAGATCAGGACCAAAGGCTAAGTTCGCTTGCCCACACATAGGCTCTTAGTGGCCTTTGAGATGCCCTGAGGGAATCAGAGACATTTGCCAAACCTGGCCCCAGTGCCTCTGGGGCATCCTGCACGGAGGCAGTAGCAGGGCCAGTGGGCTTCCCAGGCAGCTGCAGATGCCTCTGTACTGGGTAATCCCATGTATCACTACAAATCCTTCCCTTACTAATGGCTTCCCTAGAAACAGCTTAGCTGAAGGAGCAGGAAGAACAAAAGAAAACATACCAAAACCAAAATGAAAATTTGATGAAGAATAAAAAATACACAGCATGTTTATGTTTTGGGTTTCCCAGCAGTTTGACTAAAGTCACTAAGTCATGACATGTCCAGAACAGAACCAAACAACTCAAATGCCATGAGAAAAGAGGGTCACACTTAACTGGACCACCTCCAAAGACTGCAAAGAAATGGCAAATTGGTAAGTAAAATTTTCAGATAAACCCCAATAAAGGCCAGAAGAGAACTATCAAAATTTTGAGTGAGAGCCCAACAAAGAGCTGAAACATCAGCAAGGCATCGTTGTCGGAATCCAGAAGACAGCTGGAGAAACGTTGTAAATGCAACTTGTGCAGTTTTCCAACAACTGTAATCTATTACAGTCAGTAGGGCAGATGAGTACTGTAGGCTGTGTTTAATTTGTCCTGTTTACATAGGCTTTTTTTTAAAACAATGTATACCAGAAACATGGACAAATGCAAAAATATGGAGCCATTTTTGCAGGAAACAGCTCCTCCCAGAGTTTAAGTGACCAAAAGATTCAAATGATCCTGGAGTACAGAGTGGAGGGAAGGGTGGTATCCTTTCACAACAAAGATTATTTTTACTTAAGTATCATTAACTGTTGAGCTTGCTTCTGGGATTGTAATTGACACTGCTGGGCTTTGCCAAACAGTCCTAAAATGGCAGCTCTGAAGGTATAATCTTGTAAAAGCAGTACACCAGCCCCCTTCTCTTCCTCCCGAAAGAGCTCAAAAGAAATATACCTTTGTAGAGACAGTATTTGATGAAGAAATATATATTCAGGGAGAAGTGCCATACTTTGCTGAAATTAAAAGGCTGTAAATCTAGGTAGTCCCTTGTACAGTTTGCAAGTTCTCTCAGATAAAGTATTTTCACCACATAAGGGCTGAAAGAATCAGATATATCTAGCATTTAAACGGAAAAAAAAAGGAAAAAAAAAGAAAAAAGAAAAAAAAATGAAGAGAAAAAGCATCCGCATTGCTGAATTAGGTCTAAGTTTTGCCCAAGGTCTCTTTCATGGACCTTTGGTGACTGTTCAGCTGGAAATTAAGGGCCCAAGAGATTTGTTTGAAAGCAGTAAGGGACATCCTGAGTCCCAGCCAGCAGCCTAACAATACAGCTTCCAACAGCCAAAACTGTGTGAATTGTGTTATGAACATCACTCATTACCACACTATGTGCTTATGAAGCCTTCATATAATTTTATTTTAACTATTAAAAGTATTTTCTTTATAAAAGATGCTACACTCTAAGCAATAGCTTCCTACTCTATAAGAATCAAACTATGATTTTGAGTTACTTTACATTTCTCAATATATTCAGGTAGTCAGTTTTGAAAGCTCCACTGTGCGATTCTAATGGATTTCTTGGGGACAAAAACTTAGGTGGTGAAAAGTCTATTCCATACTTCACTTCCTATCATTTGTATTTCACATTTGACCAACATAATATGGAATTTTTTTATGATAACCTGTTCTAGGCTTCAAGGCAGAAAAAAAAAAAAAGAGCAAACCACACCACCTGGTTTATATCAAAATCTCATTGAAAACCTATTTACCTCCACTCTTTTCTACCATAAAATATCTCAAGTGCGTTTCTCTAAGCAACAGCCTTTGTCTCCTGCAGGACTGTGACATAGGTGGAGCTGATCACTATGAGATTGGATTAGTTTCTTGGCAGAAGTTGTTATGACATACTTGCTGCTACATCCTAAGGTTTGCTCGCATTCCTTGTCCTAGCTGTATCTACCATATTCCACAGGGATAAATAAGGAATTACTGTAGAAAGCTATTATCTGAACTATGGATTTCAGAATTTTTTTCTTCAGAGACACACTTTTGTAGCATTAGCTGCATTTATGTCCAAAGGATGTAATGCTTCAATAACTTTCAGTGTTATTTGCACATTATTTCTTGTTTGTACTAAAAGCCATGGAAGTAGGAAAGCAGAACTGCTTAAGTTGTAAAAATCCACAATTTCTAAAGGCAAGACTTAACGCTCAACACAATTCATCTCCCATGCAACTGTTGGAGCTAAGAGCTGTTTAGAACTGTGAAAATCTTTGTGTAAGTCCTGTTATTTTTTGGTACATCTGACAGTTAATTTTGATGAAGGTCTTTTGATTTAACTGCAGAGACAGACTTGTTAAGACAACTACAAATGTGAGTCTTCACACATTTATCATTCTCCTTGTGCTGCCTCTCTCCTTGCAACTTGATTAAGCATTGGGAATCCACTGCTCAATGTCATTTCTTCAGTGTTACTCCCCTTAAGTGCTTCTGTGGCTTGTCAGCTTTTTTGGCCCAGGAGAAGCTTGGGTGTTATCATGACTATTCCCTGAAAGACATCTTCATTACAGGGACTGTGATTATATTTCTTTCACCCTTCCCCACGCTCCACTGGCCCTTATGCCCTCATGAGAGAAAACAGTCATTGCAATGTAACTACCATGTTGACGGTGTCCAAAATTGTTAAAATGCAGAATGTTTCATGCTCCCATTATTAAACCTCTTCTCATGTTGATGGAGGAAGGAGCAAGATTAGAATAGTTGGTGAGAACTAATCCTGTCCTCAGTAACGCTAGACGCTCAAATGGTCTTTATCCACACATTTCATTACCATTCATAGAGAACTGAAGTTGTAGTCTTAACAAGTGTACTGTCTTGCTGGCAAATAAGAATTTTGTCACTATGACAAATGCCATTTATGAGTAAGTAAACTTTAGAAAAGTCAAAAAGAAAGTTAGGGAGCTGTTGTTGATCAAGACTTTAAACAAAACACAAGCATGTCTTCCTTTCTGTGCTAATTCTGGGAGAAGAAGGAAGTCAACACAATTAATGGCTGATAATTATAAAAATACTGTGTTACTTTTTATAGCCCAGCATATATCTTGCATAAACACTAAAGATCTTTCATTCAACTGCTTTCAGTCGGCGGCTTTTTTAAAAATCTGGATAATATTATGCTATTTTTGTTAGCTAAATTTGTAGTTAGATAAAAGTACATTGAGTTTCAGAGTAGTAAGCAAGCTCCCAAGACCATCAGCGAGAAATTATATTTCCTTTATGTAAAGCATTGCAAAAATAAATTCAGTTTCTTAAGGTGATGCCTACATTTTTTTCATTTCAGGAAGCACCGTGCACATGGTACAGACAGAAGTCAAAGGAGGATACTAAAGCTCACTGGCCTAAATCTGATTCAAGATGGGAAATCCTCCATTTTGAGTGTAAAGGTTCCAGTTCAATTATACCTGTGAAACAGCATTAAGAATTCTAACGTAAATAAAAAGCATGTGTTGCATTACAAAAATGTAATATCCCTGTGATATTCTGAACCCTGAAAACAACATGTCACTGCTAAAAAATCAGAAACATCTGTTTCCACAACAACATTAATTGGTCTTATGAGCAATTTGTTGTGGAGCCAAATTTTTAAAAACTTAACAAAAAAAATCATCAGGATTGGAGGAGAGGTGACGGTGGGAAAAAGAGAGCTCAGTCCCAGTATGTGTAAACAAACTTGCACATTTTCTTTAGTTTACTGGAGACTCAGCATGTTTGTCAGCTTTACAACATTTCTCAAGCTACAGCTCCGGCTGCAAGACACAAATATGTATAGGATATGGTATGAATATATGGCATGATTATGTAGAGACCATCCACACCTTGAAACTGCTTAAGCCAGAAAATTTCTGGTCCTTGTGTTATAAAAGTTATCTGATAGTCACTTAAAATTTGTAAAAACTAAGCTACTTACTCAGTTAGGTGAAATAGCCAGGAGCCAAATCACAAATTAAGATCGAAGAAAAACATAATTGGGTTTATCAGCAAATATAAGCACATACCTAAACCATCTCAGACTTGAGAACATACTATTAGTAGCAAGTCTGACTTATTTTGGAAGCACGTGGTTTCTATTATGCTGTTTTTACTGCAGCATATCTGCATATCAAGTGGACAGAAAAATTCTGTACAAATTTATACTAGGCGGGGTGGGGTGGGAAGGTGCGGAGGCTGAAGCCCAAGGATCGGGAACTGATGAACAAATTCAGTTCATCAAATAAGTAGCAGCACAGCTGGATAAGCCATGTAGCCTTCTGCACACTTAATGTTCTTCCAAGTGCAAGCAAGTTCCTCCATATTATTAACAGAGTGCACACAGGCACAATAATTATTTAATAAGTACAATTTTGAAACTAAACTCATTAATGTTTGCCGAATTGAGGGTGATACAAAGATGCTAGCACAGGTCTGTTCAGTGAAAAAACCACAAAGTCTACCAAGAGATGGATTTTCCCCTCCTTATTCACACCGAATATATTTTCATAAGTCTCTCACCTAATACAGGAATCTTACGAACATTATTCCTATATGTAAATATTTCCTCAGAGTAGCTGCAACAATACATAGATGCTAGAGAAGTACATTTTACCAAGGAAAACACATAGATAAAGAGCTTTTCCTCCTAAAAGACAAATTAATTTAAGCTTATGTGAGCAAACTGTATTTTAGGAGAATATGGATGCTGATGTCATATATAAAATTTAAAACACATGTATCTTATTAGTTTACCTATTATAGAATCCAGAAACCATAAATAGGAGTCACCACTGCATAATATATATTTGTCCATATAGGTAACATATGTCAAATCTGTTTTTCTTTCAAAGATTATGTTTACTGATTTATATCAGTGAAAGATGAGAAACATTTCCAGTGAGCTCAATCCTACTTCCCTGAGAAAAAAAAACCCAAAAACAAGAAACAGCACCAGCTGCTTGGCAGGACTCTGCTAGAATGATAACATGGTCTCTGAGTGTTCTCGTTCAAGCAATAGAATTAATTACCGATGAATACTAACAGAGCAATAGCAGTGACTGCTGCATCATCTATACTGTCTAGCAAACAAGATGTTTGCTCATTGTGGCCACTGCTTTAATACAGAGCTTTTCCAGAATTATTTTTGCATGTATTGTACTTCTAGAGTAATATTTGGACAAAGTAGTCAACTATGTCTAAAACTGTGAAACATTTACATCTAACAAAGATTTGTTAGTAAGGAGAATTTGATATACCAATAGCATGCAAACTCATCACTAAATCCACCTGAAACTAAGCACAGAAAACACATTTTCTTAAAAAATATTCACCTACTAACTTGAGTTAATATTCAGTAGCAATAGTGATAATTAGAAAATGAGTATGAACAAGTTCTGTAGTTCATTCTGCAAAAGTCGCATTACCTTCCACTTTAACAGACTTGTTAATAAAAAATGACACATTTCTCACAGAATGGAGAATGATCAATCTGAATAAAAAAAAAAATAACAAGGGAAGGGGACAAAGGAAGTTCTTACACAGCTGAGAAGACAAGAGTGAAAGAATAGAAAAGAGCTATAATTATGCAAAAATCTTTATATAAAAAATGTCAAGGGAAGAACTGCGACCAAAAATACCCCAACCCCAAAACACCACTTCCCCTCAAAAAAAACCAACCCTACAAAACTAATTAAAACAAACCCAAAAAACTCAGCCACAAACTCTCCTGTAATTTTGTGATAGTACAAGTTTCTACACTTTTTTGGATAATGTTCCAGATTTGTTGGTCTGGAAATTTGGACAGGAATCTTGTGAGAACAGGCTTTCTGATATTTTAGATACTCCCAGGTTATAAGCCTGCCAGAAATAATGCAAAAGCAGCCTTTTTCCATATTTTTTTTTGGTGCTTTGATTCCAACTCCAGCAAAAGATTAGGAACTGCAGAGGCATGTGAACTTTAAAGAGAGTGATCAGAATAAAATTCTCTTTCCCCATTCTACACCAAAGCACAACATGGCACAGCCTGAATTTTGGGGAAGACACAAGACTCTGATTTCATTTGAATCACTTCACCCTTTTCCAGTTAAAAAAAGTATTCGCTGGTGCTATTTAAAACAAACACCTGACAGGAGCCACAGCTTTATTCAATTTGTTATTAATGGTTTTCTAATAAAGGTCAAGGATTTCTGTGTTTCTTCAGCACTGTGTTGTGACTTCACACACAGGATTCCTGCAGCTTACAGATATGGCTGGTAAATAAAACAGGATGTTACAAAGGTTACCTTCCTTACACAAAACAAGGAAAATAGTGAATTCATTGAAGGACTGTGAAAGCTGTGAAAAGGGATCTTCCAATGGTAACAATGATAACATGCTTGTTACGTTTTGGGAAGGAAAAAAAAACACCCTGACAAATCTGATTTTGTCCTAGGGATCCCTAAATGCTGGCTACAAAAATACAGTTAATTTCATTCGTGCAAATTATCACATAGCTACATTTTTCACAGGTATATCTTGCACTTTGAAAGAGATGTAAGTTAGAAACAGATCTTCTGATAACCGTGCTCTCATGCAATCAGGATAAAGTAAGTCAAAAGGTCTACTGGGGGAAGAAGGTTTCTGGCTCAACTACCCTTTGTATTATCCATATAGGATAATGGGGATCAGTCTATGCTTTGGTGAGGATCAGTCTATGCTTTATTACAACATATATTTTTGGGTTATATGTGGAAAGCACAGTAAGTTCTTCCAGAGGGTTTCAGGGAAGCAAGAATACTTCTGAAGATTTGGGGATACCGACAACTTTGGAAAGGCAGCAGTCCAAGACTCTCAGAGCATGGAAAAAGAAACGAAGATATTTTTGGTTGCTCCACAGAGATTATGCTAGATGAAAAGAGAGTCAATAGGATCAGATGGAACACAAAGGAAATGAGAATGAAAAGAATTACACTTTTTTTTTTTGTCTGTTTTTAGCTGGAAAACAAGGTCTAAATACTGGCAAATTCACAGGAGCAGCAGTGTTTTCTCTTTGAAAGTTGAGGTTCTCAAACAGTGGGGCAGGAAAAGCAGTTGAATCTCTTCAAACAGACAGCAGTTGCTTGATAACTTGGTGACCTTCCTGTTAAGCCCAAAGGGCCACAAACACACAGAATCCATACGACCCATGACATCTTCAAACACTGGAAGTTGTTAACCAGTGCCCAGTGTCAGGAAACAACTGTCTGTCTGTGACAAGATGAGTTCATCCCCCTCTATGGGACTGGAACTAATTTGTTTTCTACTAGAGTATGCTTACAATCTCTCTCTCGAGAGTCAACAGAAAGATTTTCAGCAATCAGTTGCAGGTTACCCCATTGGAATCCCAACAAATAATTTTTAACCACATTTGTGGTCCCTTTCCTGGCATGACATACGCCCAAGAAGCCTAGTGCTCTTTGAAATGCTCACCCTTTAAGAAAACCCAGATGATCTAAAAAATCATCACATGTAATCCTTTTGACATGTTCAATGCTGTAAGCATTTACGTATTTGCTTTAAAAAGTTACAAATGGATTCTGGAAATTCACATACATTTCTTGGAGCCTTTTCAGTTTAAAAAAACTGCTTACATACACGCACATAAGATCATGTGGTATTTTAGGAGGAACACATTAATTATTGTGCTGTAGTTAATGTGGAAGAAATATTGTTGATTGGCACTAATTAGTTGCTTTATTTTTACATTAAGCAGTGCACACTCCACTTCCTATACCAAGTGATATATTAATATTCTTTGTTAAATGGATACAAATAACATTAGGCATGGTAAATAATTACTGAGCATCCTCTATCTCTCACTTTTCAAAAGTAGTAGTAGTTGTAGTGTGGACGCAGTGGACAAAAGACATTTTCTCCAACAAATATTTTCTTGTTGGTCACTAGCTTCTTTTTCCCCTCATTTATAACTCCCTTTAAATTGTTGCTGGTTTTGCAAACCCTTGGCCTTGCTTTGTGCTGTATGTGGAACTGTGTAAGTATACTACTAGTGACTTCAAGGAGTTTGTCTGATTGAAGACTCCAAAGCCAAATGGAGTCAGAGAGTTGAAGAAAAACAGTTGGTCTCTTAACAGTTCCAACGAACCATTTGTCAAACTGGACAAAAGCTGTACAGTTTGGAAAAGCTTTTGATGAGTAGCATTAATTCAAATCTCATCCACTGACACTTCATGTCAGTTAATGTTTCATATTCCGCAAGAACCAGACTCACATGTATATTGCTGTAGTGGCCGATTCCTCCATCCCACTTTGTCGTTGCATACAAAAGAAGGCCGCACTGAGACATGCTCTAGGATATTCTGCTGCCAGACTTCCCCCTCACAGTTCTGCTAACCTCAATACTGACCTGGAGTACCCTTAGTTTTCCGTTCCTTAGACTCTATTACACAAATATAGCCCAGTATTCCAAATGAGGCTGTGTTTATTCCAAGAACACAAACAAGACAATTTTCACATCTGAGAAAATTGGGTATCTTGATTAAAGATTGAGGTTTTCATACAATGCTGAAAACATATGCAGTTTTCATCAGCATCCCAAATCCCTGTGGAGTGGTTTCTAGTCTATTCCACTAAGCCCTTGATCCCAATCCCAAATTCATGTCTTCCCAAATTTGGCTGAACCCTCTTGCTTGAACTCCTTATTTCACATTAGCTGGAAACCTTCATGAATATTTGCAACTTGGCCCACTAGTGGGTGCCTTTCAGCTAGAGAATTGTTAAATTTAATCACACGCCAAAGGAATAGTCCACAGTTACTTCAAAGATGCACTAGGTCCTGTTTCTTATCTTCACCTTTTACATCAAACTGACCCTTTGGATTCCAAGTGCTGGCAATTATGGAAAAAATACCCTGTATGTCAAAAAGCAGCAATGCAAATAAGCTGTTTTCTTTTCAAACTTCAAAAGCAAAATATTTTTTTTTTAAATTATCTAGCTAGACTTTCAAATTCAACAGTCCATCATAAGCTTCTATGATTTTATTTTGCTAAGTACACTGGAGCTAATTTGCAGTTTGATAGTGAAAAATTTCCTGGCACTTTTTCTCATTACCAGTGATGAAAAATAAATACTGAATACTTACAAAATATATAAATTTATTATAAATATTGAAAATTATCTTTCCGCTGAGCAATTAGATAAAATTTGTATTTCATCAAATTGAACTTTGATAGAAAACGGGCAGTTTGTAGCCTTACAGCACTAATAATAGGGTGCTGACAAATGAAGCAAGCTGGTAAATGTGAAGCTTGTTCATAACAAGATTGCACAAGAAAATATACTGTAATGACCCTGTCTTGAACATCCTGTAATAGCCCATTGTTCCCCTCTATTACTCTCATTCAGCAATTTTTTTTAATAGCGGATGCATGGCAGCAAAGGACCCAATGTAATGTGGGATTGCACGTGCACAAATCACGGCACACAACAGAGGTGAGAAAAAGACCCTGGCACACTGAGAGAAGTTTTGAGTGTCCTATTAACTGGATGTGGAGCCTTACAAAACAATCCTACATCTTTCCATAGCTTGAATAAGACAAATAAAAATATTTACCTATAAATGCCAGAAGGATTTGTAAACACTGAGAAGACAGGAGAAACATTTTACCTATGAAGGGCAACAAATGACAAGAAGAATGGGAATGAAAAAGGAAAGTCATCATTTTAAATTCTGAGAGATCATGAAGCCAGTAAATTTAAATTTAGCAGAGTGGCAGCAATAGAAAGAATCCTTCCCTTACACAAATGAAGAGGAGATGTGGTAATAAGCATCTTCCACATGTGACAACTGGATGTTTTACCTTCGCTCTGTATGAGAAACAATGAGCTAACTTATCACCACAGTTACTTAAAGTAGCATCTTAACTACATCATGTACTGCAACCCGCCATCTGCTTTTGTTGCCAAATTAAAATACTGAATAGACAATTAATTTAGCAATGTGAATTCATGTCATACACATAACTCCAAATACAGATTTCTCACCATCTAAAGGAATCTTTCAGTTTATCCAAGAGGCTATATATGTAAAGAAATGGCTTTTGACTGACCACAGGATACCTGATGCAGCTTTGTCTCTGCAATTAGAAGGTTATGCTAAAGGCAACATCATTCTGTTTACCGATTTGTGCACAGTTATTTTCCTATGGGAAGTACATTTGGAGGTTCAGATTACTTTTTTTTCTTTGTGCATTTGTCATTCCTTCCATAATTTTCTTTTCCTTTCTTCCTTGCTACCAAACGTCATCATTTTACTGTTACTTAGTGCTCAAGGAAGGAGGACTTGGACAACTATCCTGTTTAAAAGCTGTAAATGTTTAAAAATATAAAAGCTTGGAAATCTAGGAAGCAGAAGGGCTAAAGAAATTGTAAAAATAAAATTTAAAAAACCCAAAACAAACCTCTGGCTTAAGAAGTCCCACATTCCTGCATGGTATAATGCTGTTTTTAAACACTTTGGTTTGGCTGGAAGCTGAGTTATCACAGATAACTGTCTATCATGCCAGTCTGTCTTCATTAGACAGCATGTGTTTCAACAGAATCTTTTCTCTCTTTGTCTAATCTGACTTAGAAAGCTTATTGCAACTGGTCCCTGAAATGTGCTTTGAATCTGGGCTCTTTTGGTGCTGACTTCACCCTAACTGTGTACATGTAATCTTACCGATGGCGGTATACATTGACATGCTCTGGTGCCCCAGTGCCCCCGCAAAGACGGTGCAAGTATTTTGCCATCCTTCCAACAAACCCTGAATTACTGCCATGTCCTTCACTGGGCTGTAATGTGACTCTAGGAAAAGCTTAGCATGTCAGCAGACTATTTTCTCTCTGTAGCTCTAAATAAAAAGTGTCCAGTTAAACTACATTGGCTGAATGCTATCCGTGGATTGCATGCATAGTTTTTAGAAGAGGGATCTTCTCTGGAGAAGAAACACTAGTTGTACAATCTCTTCTGAAATAATTGGGGGAGGAAGAAAAAAGACAAAAGACCTAGGCCCAGCAGCCACCCCAGTGGTTCACACTAAAAGGTTAAAAACATCTGAATGATGTTTTTCCTACCTCATTTCCTAGGAACTCTGAAAATGCTGAGATAGCGCATCCAGCATGTCGGGTGAGGGGACAGAAGGCTCTTGTAGGACTGTGCTGTGACTTCCGTAATCAATCTAAGAATGATGTTGTCAAGATTTGAAGACTGCTCAAATCACCTCCTTTAATCAGAAATTGAGTATTTCCAGTATGAGAAACTAAACATAATTTTAAATTAATATAAATGAATACTCAATGATTGTACTCCAAGCAGAATTGTTTGATCTTCCAATTATAACCACTACTTCTGTTTTATATAAAACCTATATTATGACAGCAAATAGAAATGAACAAATTTTCTATTTCTACTTTGCTCACTGGTGTGTGTAATTTGTGTTAATGTTAATTACACTTATGACATAACAGGCAGAAAATGATAGAAGGGCTATAACCTTTCAGATCTCCCCTAGTGAAAACTGATGGAGTATGAGATTCTCCAGCTCTGTGGGGTAAGGAGAACAATGAACTAGCAGAGTTTATCTTGACTGGAGTTCTTACTCTAATTTTCATATCGGTTTCCAAAGTTACTATTCTCTAGGACTGTAATTTTCCCTGTTTACTTGCAGCACAAAGACTTTTATTTCCTGATGCACACACACAATTAAGAGATTAGAAACATTTTTTTTTTTAAATCCCTCTTTACCCACTCCTTCTGAAACAGAGGGGGGAAAAAAAAAAAGGAAAAAAATAATAAAAAAACCCCCAAACCCACACTACATTGGCATGCACATAACCACAAGAAAAGCTACAATTTCGTTTAGTGTTTAAGTGCCCACTTAGTGTTAAGCATGTGCTTTTTCCGATTGCTGCTAGCTACACAGAAAAAAAGCACAATTCTGGTGGCCTTCAATGTATTATGATGCAATAAACAACACATTTAATAAAAAATGAATGCAGAACGGTGGCCATGCAGAAGTACTTGAATAGCAGTCAGGAAAGAGCCTTAATTTTGGCTTTCCTGAACTTGTTTAAACTAACTTTTTTGTGAGTAAATACTAAATCAATTTTAAAGAGGTTACTGATCTTGGTACTCTGTTACGGTACACACATCTGTTGTTCCTCTTCAAGGAAGATGACTATGAATTTCAATATATAGTCATTTATGGAAAGGGTTCTCACACCTCCCCCCGCTTCCAAGAAACTAGATGTGTGAAGACAGACATTTCTCTTTGAGAGGAAGGATAAGGCAGAGGTTAATTTCGTCTGCATGGGCCAGTGTAGGATAAGCTTTTGGAAATACTGTCAAGCCACATTCTTAATGCCTGGCAAAGTGACTCATTCAGAGTCATCACAGGAAAGGAAGTTGAATAGAATAAAAAACGGAACAGGATGGGGGCTTAGACAGGAGAAAGAAGTGAGAGAAAGGAAACTGGATTGTTTAAAGTGGCCTGAGGTTACGAGTTCTATAACAAGATATTTTTTTAAAAATATATATGTAAAATACATCTATACACATGTAAAAAAATATGTATACACTTTTATGCATATATAAAAATACACGTATGTATGCATGTATTTATAAAAACCAACATATTTCTATCTGAAAAGAGACTTGTATTTGTGGATTGTCTTCCAAAGCTGCCTGCTGAGGTATTTGTTTCAGCAGAAGGTGGCGTTACCACAGTACGGGAAATAAACAAGAATACCCTCTGGAAACCCACAAGTTTTTAACAATTATGCTCTGATTCAACACAATATGCAATCCACAGAATATGAAGTTCTACACTTACACACGATGCAAAAATCCACCAGAATGCAACAAAGACTTTGTTATACCATTCCCTAAAGAAACACTCTGCAGAATAAACAAGACTTTTTCTTTTTTTCCCAAAATGCACCACATTGACTTTATTGACTAGCAATTTGGTGCAACCTGGAAAAGTTTCTCTTCTCCAAATATTTTTACTGTGAAGCTTTGGACAATGAGCAACCTAACGTCAATTTTAGCAAATTCAAACAGAAAACAATATGTAGATTGTTTCAATAAATATCTTCACTTGCAGCATGCTACTGCAGATCACCTCCTTGAATTCCTCATAACTGAAAACACATTACTTGTGCAACTAGAATCTCTGTTGACAAATAGAATAATTTTGGTTCCCAGGGAAGACGATAAAAACATTTTTAATATCATAAAGGCAATACTCAACTGATTCTCAGCTCTTTAAGTTTCAAAATTGACACCTGTGAGTAAAACTCCTAATTGTATAGTCCAATACTAACTACTGTGTCATTTTTCACATTCAAAGGGATACACAGAAAGATGAGTACACCCATTAAATCACATAATTAGAAAAAAGGAATTTAAAAATTAAAATGGCGTGCGTGGCCAAAAAAAAAAAGAAAAAATGTACTAGAATAAACACTTCTAAATTTTTTATCTCCTCTCCCAAGCAAACGTATCTGT